>PVKA01047217.1:0-14443 GCA_004027165.1 Ctenomys sociabilis | reverse complement strand
GAAGTCTGGCACATATTCCATTCTTCCATGTGCAGGGTCACTTAAATTTTGGCATGTAGGCAAAAATAAATAAATTGTCCTATATATTATAATAAGTATGATCAAACCATATGCACTAGAATGGAAAGGCAAATTTGGGAAAGAGCCACATCCAGAAACTTCTCTTGAAGTACTGAAAGAGCGATAGTATTCACTTGGAACTTAGAGACCTTCACTTGTAGAAGACCTTGTAATAAAGGTATGAGATGATCGAGAGAAGAAATTTAGAGACACCTGTTTTGATTTTTTTTTTATTGCAGTGTAGATTTTCTTGCTTAAGCCAACATAGTATCCCACTATTCTGGTGTCTACAAAGGTCCAGTGAGGCATCAGAGATTAGAGCACTTTTACAACTAGCTCTTGTTCGTATGACATTATTTTTATATAGTGTTAGTTATTATTGTCTGCTGAATATTTTAGAGGAAATTGTATGGAGATATATGCTCAACAAAACATTTACTGTCTTGCAAACTGAATTGATTCCCCTCAGACAATACCTTGGAATCATGTACAGAGAACATCTTGTCATCTGTAAGTGTCAGCCATCATTACAAGCCATAGTTTTCGTTGATCCTGTTGCTTTGTGTGAAAATGTGTGACAAGGTCTCCTCTGGAAAGGAAGAAAAGAAAGAGAAGAAAAAAGGAAAGGAAAGGAAAGGAAAAATGGAAAGAAAAGAAATCTAATTGTTCAGATTTGTCTCAGGTAGACAGAGATGGTCATCCAACTGATGATTATAACTAATAATGTAGAAAAACAATGCCATAGTAAAAATGATTTCGATATACAAAGATGCCCCAGGCATGACCTCTGGGCCCCAGTTAGCAGTCCTAGCCACTTGTGGGCATGGCGCTGTGATGTGTTAACCTCACTTCTGTGAGTGAGACCCTGGTAATGGTAACACGCTTGTCTACAGAGTGGGTACTTTGGAATCCACAGATGTCTTTGACACACATTTCTTGTAAAAAGGTTGAACTTTATCCATTTTTTGGGCACAGCCGCAATCCTCTATATCTAAGCACCAAAGGGTCTGACACAATTATCACCTGATGGAGACATAATCGGCTTCTGAGCTATAGATTTTTCAAGTCGTATTGCTTTTAGTTAATTGGTAGTATTCTCACCCTGACTAACTATACATAGTGATGTCTATGAACTAAACAACTGTCCTGCAGAGAGCAATGTGTAATACTAATGTCATGCTTGTAATGCCTGTCATTTTAGGCTTCTAAATACATACTGCTTGTGGTGGCACACCAATTACTGCCATACTGTTTCCTAAGCAAATGTTTGTTTTTGTTTTTTTTTTTAAAGGGTAATAAATGAAAACAAGACACAAGACAAAATGTTGCATGACTGTCCTGATACAATGCTGTGTATGGTTAGACAAGTAAATTTCTGTAAATATATGTAATTGTTTATTCTTATTTTTTAATTTTTATTTATTATTCTTTTTTCATCATATTCTGTAGGGAGTTAATGTTTAAAATATCAGTAGTAGATGGAAAATACCTGTATCATGCTATGCTAAGATGATTGATATTTAGAAGGATGGTGAATTTTATGTTCTACTGTCTTTGTTATAGGGTAATAATATCATTAAGCTTCTCCTCTGGAGGGTTAACAAATGAAGACTGCAGACACAAAATTAGAGAAAAAGAATGCTGCAAGGACAGCCAGCACTTTGGCACTAGGCCTTCAAGTTCAGTGAGGACTCAGGAAATAAAAAAAAAATAAAAAAAAATTAAAAAAAAAACCTGTAGTGTAACATCCTGCAACTCAATTGTTTCCCAAATATTCTCATCAGGTAGATTATGGGTCCAGAGAGAAAAGTGATTGATGATGTAGAGTGTGCCTAACAAGAGGCACATGGAGAGAGAACATTCTTTCTGGCTTTCGAAAAAAAAGCAAATTGGTCAAACAATGTCCTTGATTCGTCAACATGGCTGACACACAGAAAGAATCTACACACTGCAGCACAGGGTTTCAGGGTAGATACTGAGAGGATTTGACTGACCTTGTCAGATTCAAGTTATATTTCTTGTTAGATGGTTCTTGTTTTATCTTGATCTTAGCCATCCAGTGAAAAGTGTAAAAAGAATGTACACAATATAAAGCATTATTAATATGCTGAGCTGTAAAAGGCCCAAGTCAAGAAATACTGACATTACCAGTACTAATGATAGCCCTCTACTGTTAATGACTACTGGACTATATTAGAATGTTTTGATGAATTCATACACCTACGACATTTAAATGGCAATGGAATACCCATCTCTGAAAAAAAAACAGAAGAGGGGGATAAAAATGAAGTACCATTTTCTATGTCCACATTCAAAATAGGATAGATATACAGCTACTTTTTTTAATTTACAGAATAGAAAGATTTGTTCTAATAATGTTGTATACAGGGTATCATGTATTCATATTTTTCTATGAAGAACCAAAAAAAAATATTCTATCTCTATGACTCATGTGGTCACATTTCTGGGAGTATTCTATGCAGAAGATCATTTCATCTGCAAATAATTTTATTCAATTTTTCTTCTCATGTATGTATCCATTCAATTGCTTTAATTTGCTTGATTGTCCCAGGAAATGTGTTTGGAATTATGTTCAGCAGAAGGGGGTAAAACAGACATCAGTGTGTTCTTCTTGATTTTAAAATGAAAGCTTTCTAAACATTTCTCTATGCTTAATATGAATTTGGTCATTTAACTGGAGTACTGATAATTAATGTAGTTATTAATAAGCTTCAGGATATGAGCCAGGGCTTTTTTGAATTTTTATCTTTCTCATTTGAGAAATCCAACTGCTCAGGTTTGGTTCTTTCTTTATTGTGTTAACAGAGGCTAGCATTTTGACAATTTGCTTTGTTCAAAATAAAATCTTTATTTCACTAATTATTTCTAGGCTTTTAGCCTCAACTTTGCTAATTTACGTTCTGACTTTAGTAATTTGTCTCCTTGTGGCAGTTCAGCATTTAGATTCTTTGGAAATTTGTAGAACTTTGTGGTGCACTGTTAGGTTGTTTCTTTGATCTCACTCTGGTCTTATATTGTACACTAAAATACCCCCCACATAAGTTGGTACACTTCAATTTCTTAGTTGCCCAAGTCATAGATGCTATTGCATTTTTTGTTTTTTCTGGGCTCTTAGAAAGGCCTGATCACTATGATGAACTCTACATAAACCAGGTACTACTGAACAGCTACTCTGTGTCTGTACTTCCTGCTTTCTTATCTCATATGAGCCCTGGACCAATGCAGATCACCCTTATTACTTGGGAAATGACCTGATCATTGCTTAGCGATATGAATATATATGCCTCCAAATTCTGAGTGTTTTTTTTTTTTTTTTTTTTTTTTGCTGTCACTACATGACATTGCTGTGATGGCATTTATTGCAATAAAATTCTCTGTTTGACAGCTTCGTTTTGTCCCTTATAAGCTGTGCTAGCATTATTATCTAATTCTAGGCACTGCCTAATGTTTTCCCTCATTTCTTCTGTGATGCATTTGTGTTTTGAGAAAGGTTTCTTTAACGCCGTTTATTTTCAGCTTTTCTATATTTTCTTTTGCTGTTGAGTTTACTTTTATGACACTATGAATAGCCAATATGGATCGAATAATATTGATTCTTGTGCACTTCAGCCTGCTTTATCAGGTGGCACAGAATCTCATTTGGAGCAAGTTCAAGTGTTATGCCATGTGTTATGTCTAATATTTGCAATAAAAATACTTGGCAGGCTGAGGGAGGAGAATTGCCTTGGGTACAAGTCTAGCCTGAACTTCATAGAGAAATCTCGTTCCAGAAATAAAATACAAAGAAAGAAGAAAGTCCCATATGTCTCTGAGAATAATCTTTACTTTGTTGTTGTTGTTGGAAAGAACACTTTGTAAATACCTATCATATCAATTATTTTTATGTTGGGCACCCTCTTATGATTCATTGTGTAATATTTTGTTTAGAATTTATGTGTATTTGTATTAATGGAGTATAGAGTTTTCATATTATCACTGGATTGCTTTTTATCTGCCTTTTTCATGTCTAGTGGCATTTTTTTTTCCATGAATTTAAGTGTGACCATTCTAGGTGCTTATACTCTCACGACTATCAACTCTTCCCCTTGGATTGGTCTTTAATCAATATGCTGTGATTTTTCTCTGTACAAATTTTGCTTGAAACCTACTGTGTCTGAAATTAAGATAGCCAGTTCTGATTTTCTTTGGTTTCCCTTGCATGGTTTGCTGTTTTCCACAATTTCACCTCTAAACAGTGATCGTTTTACAGAATTCCATGAGTTTCCTGTCTGCTGCTTGCTGTTGGGTTTCATTTCTTTACGTATTCTTCCAATTTTTGTCTTCCAGTTGACTAATTTTTATGGGAAATACTGTCTTATTTTTTTGCACTGCAAAATACTGCCTTCCATTTGGTGATTTTCTAACATCACTCATCTTTATCCAGCAAGGCATACTTATTCTCTTTGAATACTTTGTTATATTGGCTTTGTATTCTCATTCTCTGTTGTTGTTCAGAATTATTTTACAATTGTGATTCACGGGCCATCAACACCTTGATGTGCCCCTTTCATGTAATTTATTTCACTCCATGTCTGATAATCTGGAAAAGTACTCTGAAGATAGCTATATGCATTATGACAACAATTGTTGAATTCTTACCATCTCGTTTTCTGAAATTCTATATATGACAGGATGTGCATGGTGTGTAGGGCCTCACTGCATAGGTAAGATGCATAGTGATCCTCCCAAGTGCTAGGTTTATAGATGGATACCACCAAGTCCAGTCTTAATAGCAGGCTTGGGGCCCAAGAGTTAGCTGAGTAGAATAAGCACTTCGCTGACAAGCTCAAGGGCCTGAGTTCAGTCCAAGTTTCTGCCAAAAAAGTAAAGCTTTCTCAGCAGAACCTAGGGGAAGGGTCAGCACTGCAATTCAGGATATCAAACTCCCAGCTCTTCTGTCTGCCTAAGCAGGCACTTTAATCCACTGATCAGTTTGGCTCTCTCTTTAGTTATTATGGTTTAATACTTTTCAGAACATAAAAGTCCTGCACTGCACTCCACTCTTGTAGGCCCTTTATGATTTGTGCTGAAGACTGCTACCTTTAGAGTTAGTTGCTTCTCTCCTCTAAGAGCTTTTAAAAATTTGCCCCTGTAAGTAATTGCTGGTATGCAGACAGCACTGTGACTTGGAGAGGCTCTTCTTTAGGTGTGAGACTTCTGTAAGCTTCCCTCATCTGCAAGCATATTCCTTGCCCTATATTGAGATGATTTCTGCTACCGTTTCTGTAAATAAAAATTTTATTCAATTTATATTAGACTAGGTTCAATGTCATTAAACCACCTTATGTGGTCACCTATGCACTGAAACCACCTCTTCAAGGCCCTTTTGCCTTTGGAAGGTCCTGTGTCTGGGAAGGGGATGTAATTTCATGGTTCTGAGTAGATGAAAGTACCCCAGGGATATTGGAGTCCAGCAGCACCCACAATGTGTGAGATAGAGAGATGGCCTCCAGGACCTCATGGTCTGCTGAAGAGCACTGAGAAAAAGATCTCTATTAGGGAACATCCATGCGTCAGTGCTGGACCATTGAATGTGGTGTTGCTTGAGACTGCAGTTCCTTCTGGAAAGTAGCTGTCTTTCCAGCAGCTGCAAGGGAGCCAGTCCCAGATCCTCAGCAGAGGTGTCTTGGACCTGAGATAAAAACCAGAAAGGATGAAGCACTTTCCTGAGTAGTGGTGTTAGATGGTGGCTGAAACCAAGAAGAATCCTCTCCTGGGACAGCCATGAGATGAGCAGGATCCAGGGTGCTTATGTTTAGACTGTGCAAGCACATCCTCATAGAGGACGGGGACTCTCAGAGGATCTGAGACCCTAACATCCCTTACCTGGTCCTCTCTATGCCCTTGGGATTGTCTGCTGTCCTGTGTCTTCAGTGTGTGGTTCTTCGTTTTCCTGGGGTCAACTTGTCCTACTTAATCCCATTTATCTCAATGCTGTTACAGGACATTTACCAGCATCTGTTCAGTGGATTATGCTATTGCATGAGTGACTAGATGACCATGTGATCAGATAGATTTCTGTTCTGAGGTCCTCCGCAGAATTTGAAAGCTGTTCCTCTTCTCTTGGATCAGGAACCTCTCCTCTTGGATCATGCCCAGTTTTGCTTATTTCTGAAGAAAGTTTATAGCACTTTCAGAAATTTGGCTCCACGCTCCATGTCACTGCGTCTGTGCTGAATGTGGTATTACTAGAAATGCCAGGGTTTCTGGCCCCATTGAGATATAGGTTTCAAGAGACCAGTGCCAGGAACAAGAGTGATTGACAAAGTTATCCCTGTGGGAATTAAAGTTACTTTGAGGGGCATTTTCGTCTTCACTCAAAATCAGCGACTTACTTAGTCTCAGCAAGGGCAAACTCCCCAGGGTGTATTCCAGCAATGCGTCCTCATGGAGAGAACATCCTTGCGGAATGTCTACTAAGTAGAATTTTATTCTGATTCTCTGTTCAGTTTCACATGGAGCTACAACTTCCCCTAGCGACACACACAGGTTTTCCAGAAATAACAAATGATCTTTCTGACCCAATGATTCCAGAAAAGTTTGAGTTGAAGCACAACCATGTGCAGCACAGTGTAGGAAAACAAAACCACTGCCATGAGTAAACTGTAAATGCAGAGATCATCTTGGGAGATGATGAGTGCTTCACCATAGATCAGCAAATAACGACCCAAAACACAGTTTGTATGTTGTTTGTGGTCTGACTCTGTTCATAACAAATGTCCTCCTGTGAAGTATGACCTAAGCTTCACAAAAGAGGATTCCTGTGCACTGTTGGAGGGGTTCAGAGTCTCAGAGGTTGGCAAAGATACTAAAGACAGGAAAAAATTCTCATCCTGCTGAAATGGAAAGATATTGTGAAGACAGATCCACAGTAGTGTTAGCTAGAGAAGATCAGAACCTCACCCTGCTAGTGTATTTAGAATAGTATGAAATTCACATTGATTAGGTAACTTAAATATTTGCCCCACGTTTGGTACACTTGCAAAGGCTGCAGAGTATCATACTGCAGCAAAATCTTAAATGTCTTCACAAAAATAACCAGTTAACCTAACAAATCATATTTTTTGCAGCTAGTTGAGCATCTACTACATGAGCACTTATGGTGGCACTGTAAGTACTCAGCCACATACTGCTTATCTTGTACTCTTTCTTAAACAGGGGAACACTGTAGTCCCCTTGTCCATAGGATGGGTCATTACATGATTTTGATCCATTGATACACCATGAGATCCACTTCTCATTTATTAGAGCCATTTGCATGGAAATCTGAACATCAACTGCATTAAGCCCCTTGCCTCATCCTCCAAGCACAGAGAGCCTTCTGATGGCTATTCTGTTTGGTCTACTGTGTCATATCTATATTTCTTCATTTCTCTGGGTGGAAATAATATGGGACAGGATGCCTTGGACACATAAAGAGCTACTTCTGCCTGCCTCATTCCTGTGTGGTAGGCATTTGGCACAATGGGGACACTGAACACAAACTCCTATCCATTGTACAACACTATCAGTATGCCTTCAATCTCAGAAAATATATTTTTTTCCTGTAGAAATTTTATTTATTTTCCGGTAATTTTATTAAAAATACCAATGAGACAGTTTCTGAACAGGTTAGTAACACAGTTATAATATGTAATACATGGCATATTGTTGTCTTTTTAGTAGATATTCTTAGTTGAAGATGCAGAAATGATATCCTGTCCAAACAAATCTTTCTTCTCATTGAATTAAGACAATGTGGATGTATATCTACCTTAAATATGTGGTGTATACAGAGATTTGTACCTTGGCTTCCTTAAGTGGCTGGAATTATTCAGATTTTTACATTATTTGTATTCTGTCCTTTCGTTTCCAGCAGGGTATAATTACATAATTACAAGGTGCTGCTATATGAATTATGAACTTGATCTGATCAACTAATTTTGGAATTTCAATATGTTTTAGTCAGATGTTTTCAGATGTAAAACTTACATGAGTGAATTCAGTTAATTTTGAAAGGTAAAAACTAAGCAAAATTAGAAGTTGAAAAAATGGGGTTGTCCGAGAAGCATGGCCTCCAGTAACACGTGTGCACTGTGGCCTGTTCCACCCAGCACTTATCTCCAGTTCTTCTTCCTGAAGTAACCTACCCCATGCTGTCTCTGCATTGGTGTCTCGCATGATACACTGAAAACATGAAGGCCCTCACCCTGTGCTCATGCAGTTGTGCTTGTTGAAACAGCAACATGAGAAACCAGAACATGAACTGCCTTGCACTCCTTGATTAACTATGGAAAACAGAGAGTCAGGAAAGAAGAAGCAAACTCACACAACAACTCAATGTAAAGAGCAAAACATGGCAGCCCCAGAGACCGGCCTGAGACAGCACAGCCGAATCCGCCATCCTCCTCAATCCCGCCCACACGTGCCCAGCCCCAGAGACCTCCCGAGACAGCGAGACCCACGCCAGCAGCCTACTCGATCCTGCCCACACTGCCCAGCCAGAGACCGGCCTGAGACAGCGGCTTACTCCAGCGGCCTCCTGGATCCTGCCCCATGCTCTCCCAGCAAGTAGTAATATGCACGACTCACCAGGCTTCCCAGATCAGTGAGAGTGTGGTGAGTCTGAGGAAGAGCCATTGGCTTCTTCCCACGTGCCCTATCCGGATCCCTGACCCCAAGCCCTCCAAGCCAGTGACTGGCCTGAAACCTCAAGACCCACTCACCAACACCTCCCTGGATCCCTTGCACTAAAGCCCGCTGAATGAGTGGAAATTTCCCTGATTCTCTGGGTATCAAAGGTCAGTGAGTGTAGAACTCCAGGCCCACCATGCCCGAGAGATATTTCCCAGGGATTCCCTGGCCCCCTACCCCCGTGGCCCGGTGAGTGGTGCAGGCACACTGTACCAGAGAAACATTTCCAGATGATCACCGGTCCCACCTCACAGCCCCAGACCCAGTGCAGATCGACCTGGAGTGAGAACTCCAAGCCTGATAAGATGCAGGGACGTGTCTCAGGAATACTTGGTCCCATGCCATGGACGGAAACCTAGCATAGCCTTTCCTGTGAGTGAGGGCTCCAGGACCGCTGCACCAGAGGGACTTTTCCAAGCCTTCTTGGGTTACATCCTGAAGACCCGGACCCAGCACAGGCTGGCCGACCCAGTACAGGCTACTCAGTGAAAATGATCATCCACTATCCTTTTATAAGCCCAGAAGACCCAGCAAAGCCCAGGGCCACCTATGTGGGGAATGACCTGACTGACACAGGAGGGCTGACCTGGGAACCAACAAAGGGGTACCAAGCAGCTGCAACAAAAAAGGAACTGAACACAACACCTAGATCCAGGATAGGCATACCTGGAAAATCTCAAACTTAAAAGACTGTCACCAGAATCTCCTAACAAGCTAAGGTTATAGCTGCACGAAAGCACTACACCAAAGGTCAAAGGTCAGTGCTATACAAAATGGCAAAGAGAAGGGGAAAAGTGCAATCCCAGACCTCAACTCCATCAAGAAGGGCAGAGGACACTACCTCAGCTGTAATGAATGAATTAACATATACAGCAGCAAAGGAACAACAGCAGAAAGCTATAGAGGAAATAAAATGAGAAGTAATTCCCCAAATTAAAACAGAAATATCTGCATAGATAGTACCTGAAATGAAGAATGAATTCCAGAAACATTGGGTGGAAAAATGATGCTCACCCAGAAGAAGTGCAGAGAGCACTATTCCAGCTGATATATATGTGCTAACAGCATCTGAAGCAAAGAAACAACAGAAAAAAGATCACGAGTAACTCAAAGCAGAAGTAAGTTCTGAAATGAAAATAGAACTTTTTGAAGTCATAGCATCTGAAATACAGAAACAAGCCCAGAAATATACAGAGGAATCCCAACTTGGGAGAAACACAGAAGAAAAACAATTAATAACTACCTCTAAAGAAGACATGCATTAAAAAAAAATTGAGATCAGAAACACGATGGATTCCTTGAATGAGAAATACAGAAAAGAAATAGAACACATGCAACACAGTCAAAGAGTTATAGAAGAACTAAAAGTTTCAATCGGGAGTCTACGAAACTGTCTGAGTAAAAGTGAAGACAGAGCTTCAGGTCTTGAAAATGCCAGAGCTAGTGAAAAGGTGTGAAAGGCTCTCTCAAAAACAAAGAGAATGCAGGAAAAAGTAATCCATCACCTGCAAGATGATGCCAGGATGAACAATGTGAGAATAATTGGTATCAATGAGAATGAAGGAGTCAAGCCAAATGACATAAAAAGAATTTGGGGAGAAATAATGGCAGAAAATTTCCCAAATATGAGGAAACAATCCAACATTCAGGTCACAGAAGCATACAGAACACCAAATAACCTCAACACAAGTAGAAATGCACTGAGACATATAATAGTTAAGATCCCAGAAATGCAACACAAAAGTAATATACTGAAAGCTGCAAGAGAGAAGAAGGAGCACGCATCCAAAGAAAAAGCCATCAGAATTACAGCCAACTTCTCCACACAAACAATGAAGCCAAGGAGAGCATGGAGCAGAGTTGTTCAAGTCCTACAAGAAAACAAATTCCAGCCCAGACTATTATAACCTGCAGAATTCTGTTTCAAGTTTGATGGAGAGGTGAAATACTTCCTCAACAAAGAACAACTAAAGAATTTCATGATGACAAAGCCATCCCTTCACTGGCTGCTGAAAGATGTTCTCGAGAGAGGCCACAAGGACCAGAATTCCATGAATGAGAATGGAAGGAACCCACTAAACAGGACAGACAATTAAACACAGGTTACAAAGGAATTAACAACAGCAGGTAAATATCATGACAAGCATAAGTCAATACATTTCAATAATATCCAACAATATAAACGGACTTAATTCTCCAATTAACAGAAATAGACTGGCACAGTGGATTAGAAAACAAAATCCAACAATATGCTATATACAAGAAACACACTTAACTCAAAAGAACATTCACAGCCTCAAATTCAAAGGATAAAAAATAATACTACATACCCAGCACCTCAGAAAAAGCTGGAGTATCAATGCGGGTCTCAGACAGCCTCAACTTCAAACTAAGAATGATCAAACGACACAAAGAAGGCCAATATATATTGGTCCGAGGAAAAATTCAAGAGCAAGAAGTAACACATAAATATTTATGCACCAAGCACAGGAGCATCCAACTATGTAAGACAAATATTAACAGGAGATCTTAACTCAGCCTTATCTCAAAAAGATAGGTCTACCAGACAAAAAAAAATTTGCAAGGAAGAAGCAGAACTGAACCAGAGCTTGGAACAAATGGACCTGGTGGACATATACAGAGTGTTCCACCCAACCACAGCTGAATACACATTTTTTTCAGCTGCACACGGGTCATTTTCCAAAATAGACCACATACTCGTCCAGAGGTCATGCCTAAGTATATGCAAGGAAATAGAAATTATCCCTTGCATACTATCTGACCAAAATGAAGTGTATCTGGAAATAAATGACAAAAGAAACCAGAAAAACCAATGAAACTCATGGAAACTAAACAACACCATACTCAGCAATCAATGAGTCACAGATTAAATTTAACAAGAAATTCGGCAATATCTACAATTCAATGAAAATGCACGTACAACTTACCAGAATTTATGGGTTTCGATGAGAGTGATTCTTGGAGGGACAATAATAGCTATGAAATCACACATTAGGAAAACAGACAGGGAACAAATGAGCACCCTAATATTCCAACCCTGACAACTAGAAAAAGAAGAGCAAACAAAACCCAGAGTGCAAAGACGGAAAGAAATCATAAAGATTAGAGCAGACATTAATTCAATTGAGATGAAAAAACAGTTCAGAGAATCCACAAATCAAAAAATTGGTTATTTGGAAAACTGAATGAAGTTGATAAGCCTCTAGCCAACCTCAGCAAAAAAAAGAAGCAAAAGAAAATTCAAGTACAAGCGATCAAGAATGAAAAGGGTGAAATCACCAAAGACTCAGTGGAAATTCAGAAGATTATCATTGTTACTTTGAGAACCTTTACGCTCACAGAATAGAGGACACAGAAGTAATGGACAGATTCTTAGAAAGGTACAAATTACCAATACTGAATCAAGAAGATATGACAACTCTCAATAGAATGATAATAGCCAAAGAAATACGAAATGAAATAAAAAGACTACCGACAAAGAAAAGTCCAGGGCCTGATGGATTCACAGCAGAATTCTACAAGAAATTTACAGAAGATATAATTCCCACACTCCACAAATGCTTCAATGAAGTTGAAAACGAAACAGTCCTCCCTAAATCATTTCTGGAGGCAAGTATAATACTGATTCCAAAACCAGGGAAAGGCACAACCAAAAAGGAGAACTACAGGCCAATCTCGCTCATGAACATAGATGCAAAAATACTCCACAAAATCCTAGCAAATAGAATACAGCTAATCATCAAGTAGATCATACACTATGACCAGGTAGGATTCATCCCAGGGATGCAAGGATGGTTCAATATTCAAAAATCTATAAATGTAATACACTGTATTAATAGACTGAAATCTAAAATCCACATTACCGTCTCTATGCAGAGAAAGCCTTGGAAAAAGTCCAACACTCATTCATGTTCAAGTCCTACAGATAATTGGAATAGATGGACTCTATCTTAACTTGATAAATGCCATCTATGAGAACCCAAAAGCTCAATCCTAAATGGAGAAAAACTGAAATCTTTTACTCTTACACCAGGTACAAGACAAGGATGTCCTATGTCACCCCTCCTATTCAATATAATCTTGGAATTCTTAGCAACAGCCATTAGAAAAGAGGGAGAAATTAAGGGAATAAGAATAGGTACAGAAGAATTTAAATTACCACTATTTGCAGATGACATGACACTTTACTTGGAAGATCCCAAAAAATCCACAAAAAACCTACTAGAACTGATAGGGAAATTCAGTAGCATAGCAAGATACAAAATCAATACTCAAGAGTCAATAGCATTCCTCTACACAGATAACAAGGACACTGAAATGGAAACAATAGAAACAATAACTTTTAAAATAGCACCGAGGAAAATTAAACACCTTGGGATTCACTTAACCAAAGAAGTCAAAGATCTCTTCACCGAAAATTACAACACAATAAGAAAAGAGCTTATAGTGGAATTCAGAAAATGGAAAGATATTCCATGCTCCTGGATGGGAAAAACCAACATGGTGAAGATGGTCATACTCCCAAAATTGCTGCACAGATTTAGTGCAATCATTATCAAACTTCCACCAACATAACTCCCAGAGCTAGGCAAATCATTGCTAAAATTTATTTGGAACCACAAACGACCTACAATAGCAAAGGCAATCTTGGCCAATCAAGACAAGTCAGGAGGCATCACAATTCCTGATTTGAAATTATACTACAAAGCCACTGTGATAAAATCAACATTGTATTGGCAATAAAATAGACCTGAGGATCAGTGGAATAGATTAGAAGATGCAGAGGCATATACAATCACACTCAGCCATCTGATGTTTGACAAAAGTGCTAAAGAACCTCACTGGAAGAAAGATAGCCTCTTAAACAAATGGTGCTGGAATCGCTGGCTTATTACATCCTGAAAATTAAAACTTGACCCACCTCTAGCATCGTGCACTAAGTTAAAGTCAAAATGGATTAAAGATCTAAACATTAAAACGGAAACACTCAATGTTCTGGAACAGAAAATAGGAGGAACTCTTCAAGACACACCAGTAGGTAAAGAGTTCATGAACAAACATATATTGGCAAGGGATGCGCTTGAAAGAATCACCAACTGGGATCAACTCTTCTTAAGGAGCTTCTTCATGTCAAAAGAAATTGTCAACAGACTGAAAGGACAACAGGTAAATTTTGAAAAAATCCAAACTAATAAGCAATCAGACAGAGGTCTACTGTCTAGAATATATAAAGAACTAAGATATAACAGGGTCCTCAGATATAAAGATCCAATTCACAAATGGGCATATGAGATGAATACACACTCCTCAGAGGATGAAATTAAAGCAGCAAATAAATATATGAAAAAAATGCTCCACATCACTAGTCATCCATGAAATGCAAATAAAGACAACACTGGGGAGCTGGGAGTGGTGGGACAGGCCTCTAGTGCCAGCACTTGGGAGGCTGAGGCAGAACTGTTGTGAGTTCAAGATGAGCCTGAGCTACAAAGTGAGCTTAAGGACAGCCTGAACTGCATAGTGAGACCCTGTCTCAAAAAGACAAAAAAAAAAAAAAAAAAAAAAAAAAAAAAAAAAAAAAAAAAAAAAAAAAAAAAAAAAAAAAAAAAAAAAAAAAAAAAAAAAAAAA
>PVKA01047216.1:0-14442 GCA_004027165.1 Ctenomys sociabilis | reverse complement strand
TTTTTTTTTTTTTTGGTATTTTTTAGGGAAAGGTTTACAGGGTCTTCAGGGTCTCACTAGTAGATCAGACTTTTAGTGATCCTCCTGTTTACAGCCTCCCCAAGATTTGGGATTGCAGGCACACGCGACCACGCCTGGTCTCAATTGCTATCTCAGTACGACTCTAGGTTGTGGGGGCGGCAGCACAGCAGGTCGAGAGATTGAATCTCCAGGCCGCTGAGCCACTGAGCTATTTGGCCAGCCCTCAAGTGTTTCATCCTTTAAAAAAAAAAGAACTTCCTTAAAGAAAATACGATACACTTCTTACTCGCCAGATGTGGTGGCTCGCTTTTCTAAGCCCAGCATGCTGGGAGACTGAGGTAGGAGGATTACACATTGGAGCCCAACACAGACAAGTTAGTGTTCAGAGAAACTTTCTCAAAATAAAGATAAATGATGGCTGGAATATAGCTCAGTAAGGTAGTCCTGGACACCACCCCCAGTACCACAAAACAAAACTCTCAAACAACAAAGTTGTATTATTTATTTCACCATAAACTGTTCACCTTTGCTTCTTGCTTCTATTTATGTACGTGGAAAAAAGCCCCAAGTTATTTTTTTATTTTCATCACTCTATATAAGAGCTGTTGACAGGATTTGTTGAAAGGATCTGAGTAAAACATGTTTGTAGAGAACTGACCAATTTAAAATGCTAGGTTTTTTTTTTTTTTTTTGTGGAATAGGGGATTGAACTCAGGCCCTTGTGCTTGCCAGGGAAGCACTTATTACACTGAGCCATGTCCCCAGCCCCCTAAAATGCTAGTTTTCACACAACTGTGACTTAATTAGCCTCCTTATGAAATTTAACTTATTTTGCCTGAAAGTAATGAATGGAATTCAACTTTGTATGTTATATATATTTCTGTAAATTAAGCTGAATGAATTCAACACTTAGATTCTTATTTTACCGCATTTGTGCAATGAGGAATTCCTGTATTTAGAATTCCTTATTTTTGTTTGATTAAGAATTCGTGAACCTGTGTAGAAATTTTTTTTTTAGTGGATTTGGCACAGGGTTTCACTACACAGCTCGACTCATAGTGATCTTCCAGTTTTCAGCCTCCCCAGCGCTGGGATACAGGTGTGTGCCACCATGCCCTGTCGGTGGCTGGCCCAGTGCTCCTGGGGGCGGGGCTGGTGCAGCATGTGGTGCTGGGAGTGGAAACCCCAGTCCTTGTGCTTGCCTAAGCAGGGGCTTAGTCCACTGAACTATCTCACCAGCTGCTATCTAGGGATTTTTAAGTGTTTTCTCCATTTTGAGTAATTTGATGAGTAATTCAAACACCAAGGGCCTATTTAGTGTTAATAACACTGGATGATGGAAATACAACAGCGAGCAAAGTTAAAATAGTCCTTACTGGGAATGATATACACACTGTAATCTTAGCACTTGGGAGGCTGAGGCAGCAGGATCGAAGTGGGTTTGAGAGTAGGTTTGAGACTAGCCTGGGCTACATAGTGAGTTCAAGGCCAGCCAAAACTACATAGCAAGACGTTATCTCCACACAAAACAAAACAAAAAACAAGAAAAGAAAAACTGGTCCTCCTTTCCTGAAAGAATATAGAAGAACATCTAACCCAGGCTTGGTGTTCAGAGGAAAAACTTTCCTGCAAGCAGTGATATTGCAGCAAGGCTTCAGGGCTCCGTAGGAGTTGGTCAGGGAGCGAGTAGGAGGCTTGCAGGAGGAGAAAAACAGCATGAAGGCATCCTCACGGCCAAGCTCGGCTTAGTCACAGAGACAGACAAGGTCAGAGGGCTTGGAAAGAAAGAAGGGAGCCAAACGGTGAGGCCCAAGAAATCACTTGGGATCTTATTTTTGGAGGATTTACAAGGCATATCAGTATTTCTGATGCTATTTTTGCTAAGGAATGGATAAGATTTTTAAGATTGGGGAGTAACATTGTTAGTATTTTATAAGGCTTTGGTCTTTATGAACAATTTTAGAGCAGAACAAGGCACAAAATATGGAGTAGTACAGTGAAATAATCCCAGTGTCTAGGAGCTAGTAATTGACTTAAAAATCTGTGGCAGAGCTAGAGAAATAGCTCAGCAGTCTAAGCACCTGCCTGGTGAGCACCGGGACCCAGGTTCAATCCCTGGTACCACATGCTGTGCCAGCCCCAAAACTGAGCATGGTGGCACACACCTGTAATCCCAGTGCTGGGGAGGCCGAGATAGGAGGTTGAGACAGACTCATAGGACTACTATGAGTCTGAACTGCATAGTGAAACCCTGCATGCAACAAAAAGAAAAAAAGAAAAGAAAAATTTTAGAAACCTATGGCAACTTGGAGGTGTATGTGTAATCAGTACATCTTGGCATTGTGGTTACTGGTGGTAGAGGTGGGAACACAGCCTGGGTCCCATCATAAGCTCCTCCTTCTGGTGAGGGAGAGGGGAGGGTGATGTGGCATTCACAGAAGGAATAGGCTGGTAGTGGGGAGCAGTGAAGTGTTGGGTTCTTTTTGTACTCAGTTGAAGAGAAAGGACTAACTGCACACACAGAGATAACCAGTTAATATTAGTATATTATACTAGTAATACGAGATGCTGAAGAGAGAAATAAGGACAGGAAAATGGTTGTTAATTAAAATATTAAGGAGCGGGCCAGGCAGATAGCACAGTAGACTAAATGCTTGCCTGAGTTCAATCCCCGGTTCCACCAATGAATGAATGAATGAATGAATAAATAATTAAGGAGAGAACTTGGTGATCCACGTTAACCATTATTGAGGTAGTGTCCTGCTTAGCTTTCAGGATCACCTCTGCCTTGCCATTCTCTGGCTTCCTTAGTTTGTGTCGAGTTGCCCTCATGAAGCTTCATGCAGCCATGGGTGCTGGTGTCCACACCAGATTGTAGAATGGTAGCGGCATAGAGAATTGGTTCCTGGGAATCAGGGTCAGAGTGCTGGGCCATCTAGGCATTTGACCCCTACAGCTAAGAGAAAAGAAAGCCGGGCTGTTGCTCCAGCTGGCAGCAGACCTTGGCATGATCCTCATGACCTTGGTTTTAGGCACAGGTAGTATGCAAGAGTTCTGAGGTTAAGAAGGCTTCCACCTCAAATTCAGAAGGCCTGGGAGGCCAGGCAGTGTGCCCCTCAGAGGGCAGTGTGTGAAGCTGTGAGTGAGAAGCCTATTAAGTAGAAACCCCAGAAGTTTGGAAAAGCCAGAAACGTGGATCATCTAAGGGAAACTGCAAGGCGGGTGCAAGGCCGGCCTAACAGAGAAACCATGGGAACTGCCAGCAGCAGAACCTTAGAGGTGGAGCCACATGGAGCCCACAATTTGCCACAGATTGCTTTAGATGTTCGACATGGTACCAAAGGATTTAATATTTGCCCTGCCCGATTTTGGACTTGCTTTGGTCCCACTGCTTTGTATTTCACTGTTGTTTGTACCTTTTGGAATCGTAATGTTTTTCTTGTGCCATTGAATGTTGGAAGTGTTTAACTTTTTATTTGTACAGGGGCTCATAGTAAGGAGTTTGCTTTGGATCTTGGAGGAGACTTGGGACTTGGACTTTTCAAGTGAAACTGTTAGGACTTTGGCAACTCTTAGAGATGGATTGAAATGCCTTTTGCATAAGGGGATGTGTAGGAGACTTTGGGGCCCCAGGGGTAGAATGTTACGGTTTGTGTCTAGTTGTCTTCCTAAAGCCTCATGCAGTCTTGGGGTAGCTTTTGGAGTTTGTGATTGATTACTGTGGGTGTGGGTGCTGCACCCGAAGCCAACCTGAGGCAGGTAATTAATATTACAGTGTAAGCAGGGGAGAAAGGCTGGCTAGCTTCCTGAGCTGCGGCCACTCCCTTTACTCTCCTGCTCTGTCCCACCACCATGAACTCAGTGCCATGTGCCTCAGAGCCAGCTGAGGATGGACTGAAACCTCCACAAACTGTGAGCTAAATAAACTTTTCCTTCCTTCCCTTTTTTTTTTTTTTTTTTTTTTGCAGAACCGGGGATTGAACTCAGGCCCTTGTGCTTGCCAAGCAAGTGTTTATTCTACTGAGACATCTCCCTGCCCCCCCTTCCTTCATTTTGGGTGTCAGGTATTTGTCCCAGCAATGAGAGAAGAGTAACTGGGACACTTAGTGTCTCCATAAATGAGCATAAACTTGACCATAATCAAGAAAGATTTTAATTCATTCACTACTGCATTATGGATTATAGCTCATTAAAGCATTCAAAGACACGCCAAAAAACAAACCAACAACAACAACAAAAAACTACAAGGCAGCTTATTGCTGAGAAACTAACCTTGTGTTCTGTTTCATTCCATGACAATATAGGTACAAATTCAGAGATTTGCTTTTCAGTTTAGGATAAGCTTGTGTGAAAAAACAAAACAAAACAAAACTTGTAAATAAAAGCTATCTTCTAAATGAAAACATCTTTTATGTTTGAGTTTGAGAATTATTTCTTAAATTTGGATGTATTTTAATCTTTAAATATGGTTTCTAGTCACAAATATAGCAAAAAGACTTTGCTAGTCATTCTCATGCTATTTATGTATAACATATATGAATTTGTTAGCTAAACTGGTGAGATTTTAGTCTTTTTTTTTTAAATTTAAGACAGGGTCTACAGGATCTCACTGCGTAGATACAGACTCGAAGTGATCCTCCTGTTTGCAGCCTCCCAAGTGCTGGGATTACAGGTGCGCACCACCATGTCTGATCTCAGTCTCTGCCTCAGCATGCCCCAGGGGCAAGTCTGGCACAGCAGGCCCAGGGATCAAACTACTGGATCCTGTGTCTGCCTAAGCAGGTGCTTTAATCTGCTGAGCCATTTGGTCGGCCCTGAAATTTTAGTGTTTTTTTTTTTTTTAAATGTATTTTAGGACAGGGTCTACAGAGTCTCACTACACAGGTTGGACTTGTAGTGACTCTCCTGTGTTCAGCATCCCAAGGGCTGACCCCGAGGTGGGGCTGGCACGGCACACCAGGGAATTGAACCCCTGGCCCCTGTGTCTGCTTAAACAGGTGCTTTAGTGCTTTAGCTATCAGGTCAGCCCTAAACTTTAGGTTTTGGATATATCAAATGGCTGTGTGTGTGTGTGTGTGTGTGTGTGTGTGTGTGTGTGTGTGTGATAGATAAAGATATAGATATAGATTATTTTTAGTGGAACTGGGGTTTGCACTCAGGCCCTTGTGCTTGCCAGGGAAGTGCTTATTCTACTGAGCCATCTCCCCGGCCCCCCCGACTACATATTTTTTAAGTTACTCAGAAAATAAAGTTTGGTGAGACTCTGTGATCAGGCAGGACATTTTGAGGGCATTGCCAATGTTTCCTATAGTCTACCCCAGTTTGCATTCATCTTGAAATACAACTCAAAATGCATGTTTATTGCAAATACCATTTTCCAACATGAAAACTGTTTTAAAAGTGAGGTTAATGGGAGTAGTGTTCCTGTTTGTTTCCATGGTGCTGGACTGGAAAGAGGACCCTGTCAGAGAGGTTGTCTCTGAGAGCTAGTGGGGTAACAGAGGCCTCCTGTCAGAAAGCTACTTTCCGTTCTCCTCAATATAAATCTCATGTGGTGTGTTTATTTTTTATGATGGGTAATTCTGGGTTCTCTCCTGTAAATATTTGTTAGTAGTAATCAGGACGCAATGATGCTTTTTAGACTCCTAACTGAAATTTGACTTGTCTTTTTGTATGATGATTAATGTCTGCATTCTAGGGCTAGGGAAAAGAGGGGGAAGGGACTTGCCAAAAGGCAAGGAAAGACAGTACTCAGTGCTGGCAGACAAATGAATTTCATTTGTGATGTTTACTGATTACAGTAATTTTTACCTTGGATTTTGTAGGTTGCTTCACAGGCAGAGAAGCAGTGCTGAGACAGAGCTCAAAGGACCTGAGCAATAGCTGATCTCTGTTGGACTTGCAATTGTATACAAGAAATGTGACATATTTCACCCAAACATTGTGGTAGACTTTTTTTGTTTTAACAGAAAATTGTATTAATATCTTTGGAGAATTTTTTTGTGTTACTTTTAAAGAAATTCAAGCATGTAATAATTACACCAGTGTTGCTGATAGGTTAGCACAGGACTATGTGCTCAGAGAAGTTAGATTTAGACAGCATGCTATGAACAGTAATAATTGTTGCATGTTCTCTGTAAAGCCAGCTTTACCATGGCCCTGCTGGTGGTGTACCCAGTCCTTCTGCCACGTTAGAAGCTGTGCAACTTGAGTCAGACCCCTCACAGTATCCAGATCCAAGAATGTGTCCATCCTGAGGCTCAGTAGTGCAGTCTTTCCCTTCTCTGTGGTTGAGAAGCAGGGTAGATTTACTTTTAGCGTGGAAATAAGCCTGATATCAGTTAGGACAGGCTAGGTTGTCATGTATTAACAAGCACTGTGGACCTCTTATAGGCTAAGTAATAATAACACATGTTTTTTCCACCCACAGCAACTTGCCATGGGTCTAGGTGACAGCTTTATAGGTCAATAAATTCCTTTCTTTGTTACTGAAGTTAGTATGAATCTGGCTTTTGTGTCCTAAAGCTGAAAAAGATCTTTGCAAAAACAAATGTACTGTGTTGGGTTTTTCTTCACTTCTTCACTTCACTTCTTCATTTTAGGAGAAATAGGAAGAGACAAGGTTTTAGGGATAGCAGTAGGATTTATTCTAACACTGATCTAGGACCTCTTAAATTAAAACTTAAAACTATTGGTCTAAAGGGAAAGTTGAAGTGAACTATTTGCAGAACACTTAGGCCACTTGCTAAAGGTCACAAAGTAATTTAAGGACAAGAAGTTCAACCAGAAGAAGGACTTTAGACTCCTGATGTTTCTTTGATTACTTTCTGATTTGTCATACAATGTAGAACTTACTCTGTAGAAAAGTCTTGAGGACCACTTCTTATAAAGTATCAAGAGCAAAGGAGAAAAATGTATAAGAGGTTAGCCAACATAGTAGGTACAGTACCAACAAGTTGAAAATCAAATTAAAAACCTTTTTAATTTTCTTTTCTTTTGCTGGCTCAGCCCATCCTAAGGGCAGGGCTGGCATGGCATGTGGTGTGTGGGGTGAGGGGGTTGAGCTGCAGTCCCTTACACTTGCCTAAGCAGGTGCTTTAGACCACTGAGCTAACTCACTGGCCCTTACAAATCTCTTATTTAGGGCAGTAAAAACTATTGAATTAAAAGACTAGTTTATAGAATGACACACCAGTTCTTGAAAACAGAGGTGTGTAGTCTCATCTCTTAATACACCCAAAGAGATTCTGGGAGCAGTTCCCCTAATGGGCTCTGTCTGCTCAGCTGAAGATGTGAAACTGGTGGGTTAGTATGACCTTGCAAATTCATGGGGGCTTCGGAGGACCTCTTATGCACTGAATGTAGTTCCTGCACTTTAGGAGGTAAATGTGTGGTGCAGATTTATCTGAATGTATGCTGTTAAAAATATGCTGCATTGGCTCTGTGTGCACCACATTTCTCAGTGCAGACTTGGCAGGAGGACCAGCACGTTTCTGGGATCTGACATGGACACTCTCACAGAACTGTAAACACCAGAGGTATTTTACTACTTATATTCTCCCTTGTTTGTCTGATTGGCTATCTCTTTCCTCTGCGGTTGGAGGCAATCTTGCATTTTTTTTGGTCATTTTTGTTTTTGGATTCTTTTTTTTTTTCTTTCTGGGATCTACTTTTTTTTCCTTTTCTTCATTTCATTTTTTTTTTCCATCCTCCTTTTCTTTTCCCCCCAGTTTAGGTTTTCTTTTTTACCTATCGTTTTCTTCTATCGATTATCTTTCTTTCTGTAATTGTTTTGAATTTAAATTTTCAAGGGAATATCCATTGTCTCTTCCCTTTTTGATTACTACTCATTCTATTTCATTGCTTCTCTCTTGTATCCTTCAGTTTCCCAAAACTCAGATGGTCATCCTTTGACATCCTGTCTTGACGCTACTATATCTGACCTCATTCATCACTTTATCTTGTACCCTATACATCTTAACTTCCCCAACAAAATGGTAAAATCACCTCATTTAGTTGACAGTCACTGCATACAAGTAAAATGATACAAGATTGTTTTTTGTTATATAACTTACTCCTGTGGTTGGAGGTAGCAGGTTAATGGTTACCGTAGTTTGTCAGTAGTTAGACTGTAGTTAGAATTACTGTTAGTACTAACTATACTAGTTTAGCCACAGTATCATACATGCTGTGATCAGGTTTTCTCTCCTGTATGATAATGCTGTAGTTATATGGGATCATGATCACTATCATAATCTAGTATTAAATGATTGGGTGCTGAGGCAGATAGAAACTTTGCATCCTTTACAAATTGGGGAGGTGGTTATTGGGATAGCTATAAAAAAAGCCGTCTGTACCTAGAAGACATCCCTGAAGAATAGACTTCTCCTAGGAAGCCTCGATACTACTAGTAAAGCTATCATAAAATAGAAAATGACAAGACACAGAAGAAAATGCAATCCCAGAGCCCCAGCTCATCCAGGACAAGCCCAAAATACAATTGAGATCAAAGAAATCGGAAGTCGAACACTGGAACTGTCTGAAATCATAACAACAGAGGAGAAAAAACAAGTGGAAATGGCTATAGAGAAAATAACGTTAGTGCCAGATAGACAGCTTAATAGAATAAGTGCCTGTCCTGAGTTAGATCCCTGGTTTCAAAAACAAAAATCTCTCAGGTGCAAAAAGAAATGATGCTCAAAGTAAAGAGAGAGAGAGAGAGAGAGAAGACACAAGTAAAAGAAGAACTTAAAAAAAAAAGATGGAAACAAAAATTGCCCAACATAGGACGTTAAAACCTCCATTTAAATTACATAGAACAAACTGAATGAAGGAGAGGACAGAATTTCAGATCTTGAAGACAGAATTGTAGCTAGTGATCATGAAAATAAAAATATCCTAAAAATAGTAAGAGACCATGAAAAACCAATCCAACAGCTACAAGATGACACAAAGAAAAATACCATATGGTTAACTGGGATCATTGAAAAGCAGGAGATGACACAAATACCATAAAAAAGACTTCACAGACCTAGTAACATAAAACTTCCCAAGTATAGATAAAGATTTTGACATATTTATAAATGCAGGATACAGAATTCTAAATAGTCATGGCGAAACCAAAACTACACTATGACATACAATAATCAAGATTCCAGAAATTCAGCACAAGAATAGAGTATTAAAAGTTGTTAAAGAAAAGAAATAAGTCATCTACAAAGGAAACTACATCAGAATCAAGGCAGACATTTCCACACAAGCCCCCAAGTCAAAAAGAACTTAGAGTGAGGTATTTCAAGTCCTTGAAGAAAACAGCTTCCAACTCAGGTTGAGGTATGCTGCAAAACTATCTTTGAAAATTAATGGAGATGGCTGGCCAGATAGCTCAACAGATTAAAGCACCTGCTAAGGTGGTGCAGGGCCCAGGGGTTCACCCACCTGCCATGCTGGCCCCACTCCCAGCGTGTGCTGACACGTTGAGACTGGGCGTGGTGTGCGTGCCTGTAATCCCAGCGCTTGGGAGGCTGAGAAACAGGAGGATCACTGCAAGTCTGATCTGTGTATTGAGACCCTATAAACCCTGTACTAAATATACACACACAAAAAGAAAATTAATAGAGAAATGAGATATTTGCATGACAAAGAATAACTGAAGAAATTCATGATCATTAAACCAATCCTACAAAGAGTACTGAGGGGTATTTTAGACAGAGATGAAAATGACCACAATTCAAGAACAACAGAAAGAAACCACCAAGGTGAACGCCCACATCAGGAACAGAAATAAACAACATAATGTTGCACCTCAACATTCTGGAAAAAGGAGAGCAAGAGAAGCCCAAAGTCCATAAAAGGAGGAACTTATAAAGGTCAGAGCAGAAATTAATACAATGGGGTCAGGGAGATGGCTCAGTAGAATAAGCATTTCTCTGGCAAGGGCCTGAGTTCAATCCTCGGTTGCACAGAAAAAAAAAAAGAAAAGAAAGAAAGAAAGAAAGAAAGAAAGAAAGAAAGAAAGAAAGAAAGAAAGAAAGAAAGAAAAAAAGAAAGAAAAAAAGAAAGAAAGAAAGATTAATACAACAAAGAATAAGAAAACAAAGAATTAATGAATCAAAGAATTTGTTCTTTTTTATTAATTTTATTGAGAAACAAATAGCAATGAGATGGTTTCAAAAATGATTAGTAGGACAGTTTCAATAATTAATACATTTCATATTGTTGTTTTAGTAGTGGTTATTCATAGTACAAGACATGAAATGCTGTCTAAACACTATTAGTACAAATCTTTCTTCTCATTGATTTAAGAGAAAGTATATATCCTATTTTGTATATAGATAAAAATGGTCCTTCATTCATTCTTTCAAAGAAAAATAAAATTGATAAACTCTCAGCCAACCTTATCACAAAAAGGAAGGAAAAGACTCAGATTCATACATTGAAGAATAAAAAGGGTGAAGTCACTACAGGGCCTGTGGAAATTCAAAGGATCATCAGTATATACTTTGAAAATCTTTACAGTGATAGGATAGAAAACAGAAGAAATGGACATATTTCTAGATACATATGAATTTCCAAAGCTGAATCAAGAAGTATAAAAATTCTAAATAACTCAATGTCAATTAATGAGATTGCAAATGTAATTAAAAACTTAACAACAAAGAAACGCTCAGGTCTTGATAATCGATTCACAAATGAATTCTGCAATAAATTTAGAGAAGATTTAGTCCTCAAATTCTTTAATGAAATTGAAAGGGAAGCAGTTTTCCCTACTTCATTGCTGGAGGCAAATTTTACCCTGGTACCAAAACTAGAGAAAGAACCAACCACAAAAAGAAAACTAGAAGCCAATCTCCCTAATGAGCATAGATGCAAAAATCCTCATTGACATGCTAGCAAATAGAATGTAGTAAATCATCAAGAAGATGATGAAGATGATATGCCACGACCAGTTGCGGTCCATCCCAGGAATGCAGGGATGGTTCATTGTAGGCAAGTCAATGCATGTGGTACATAATACCAACAAAGTCAGAGGCAAACATCCCATGACCATCACAATAGATGCAGAAAAAGTTTTTGCAAAGTCCAACACTCATTCATGATAAAAAAAAGACACTACAGAAAATTGTAATAGATGTTTTTTACCTGAACCAGATAAAATCATCCATGACAAACCAGCAGTCAATATTATACTAAATGGACAAAATCTCAAAGCTTTCATTCTAAAATCAGAAGCAAGAAAATAAAAATAGTCACTACCACCACTCCTGTTCAATATAATTCTGGAAACAGTAGCCCAAACAAGTAGAGAAGAGAGAGAAATAAAGGGAATAAGAATAGGAAAGGAAAGCGTTTAATTGTCATTATTTGTAGATGGCATATTATTATACATACAAGACCCCAACACTCCACCAAAAACGTGGATTTAACAGCTTAGGAATCAATCTAATGAAATAAGTAAAAGCTCGATTAAAAGACTTATACATTGAAAATTACAGTACTCTGATGGTGAGGTTGAAGTGGATATCTGAAAATGGAAAAGTACTCCTTGCTCATGGATAGGAAGGATCAACATAGTGAAAATAGCCATACTCCCCAAACTGTTGTACACATTAACTATAATTCTGATCAAAATTCATTAGCATACCTCACAAGCAAGAGAAAAATTCTTAAAATTTATTTGAAACAGAAGAGACCTAAGCTAGTAAAAGCAATTCTGGGCAACAAAGGTAAGGGAGGAGGTATGGATCCCTGACTTGAAATTACACTACAGATCCATTGTGATGAAACCAGCATGCTTCTGGCAGAAACAACAATAACAGCAACAAAAACTTGACAAAAATAGACCCAAAGATCCCTGGTATAGATTACAAGATTCTGACACATGGACAAACACACTCAACCATCTTATCTTTGACAAGGGGGCCAAAAAGTGTTCCATGGAAGAAAGACAGCTGCTTTAATAAATGGTGCTGGAAAAACTGTCTGTATGCTGACAATGAAAACTAGACCCATATCTATCACTGTACACTAAATTAGAGTCAACTGGATTAAAGACCTAAATATTAAAACAGAAACACTGGGCCAGGGAGATAGCTCAGTGGCATAAGTTTCTCCTGGGAAGCACAGTGTACTGAGTTTGATTGCTGGTGTCAACAAACAGACCAACCCAGAAATACTAAATCTACTGGTAGAGAAAGCGGGTAGAAATCTTAAAAACATAAATTTAGAGGAGACTTTCTCAACAAAACCCAAACTACCTTGGTAGTACTCCAGAAAACCAACACATTGGATATCGTCTTATTAAAAAGCTTTTGCACATCAAAAGAGGTCGCCAACAGAGTGAAAAAATAATCCACAGAGTGGGAAAAAATTTTAACCAATTGTCCCTCCAGCAAAGGACTTCTATATATAACATATTAAGAACTAAAAACAAACAAGCAAACAAAACCCAGATCCTTCAAACTTAAAGACCCAATCCAAAAATGGGCATGAGAGATGAATACACCCTTCTCAGATGACAAAATATAAATGGTAAATAAATAAATGTTTAACATCATTGGTCATTTGAAAGAGGGATATTAAAATAACACTGAGATTCCACTTCACCCCAGAAACAATAGCTATCTTAAAGAAGTCAACCAGTCAGAAATACTGGAGGGGCTGTGGGGAAAAAAGAACTCTTCTCCACTGTTCTTGGGAGTGTAGACTGGTATAACCTATATGTTCACCCATGTTTATAGCAGCACAATTTGTTTTAGCTAAATCTTGGAAACAACTCAAATGTTCCTCAACTGACGAATGGATAAAAAAGAGGGAGTATTTTTTTTTTTTTTTTGTCTTATTGAGACAGGGTCTCACTATGCAGTTCAGGCTGGCCTTAAGCTCACTTTGTAGCTCAGGCTGGTCTCGAACTCACAACAATCCTCCTACCTCAGCCTCCCGAGTGCTGGGATTTTAAGCATGCGCCACCACGCCTGGCCCAAGAGGCAGTATTTTTATACAATGAAGTACTTAAATAGATACCAATTGAGACCATGTTTAAGTGAAGTAAATCAGTTTTGCACGTGTAAACATCATGTTGTCTTCCTAGTGTAAGAAGCTGGAAGAGTAAATAAGATTCAAAATGGACAATAGATAGATATTGGGAAATAGGAAGAAACTGTTCAGAGGGCAAGAGAAACTGATAGAGAAAGAAGGAAACAAGGAAGGGAAAAGGAAAAGAAAGTTTTATTTATATATATATATATAATATATACAGTTTATATATATTATATATACAGTTATAAGTAGTTATAGATCATATATGTGACAGTTAAGGTAGCTATACTAATTTCTATTATTTCATTAAAAAGAAAGGTGGTTTGGGTTCTTCCAAGCTGACAGTCGGTGCACACGGAGCAGTATGTTACGGAATGCGCGGGAAGCGATGAAGATCATGACCAGAACTCCGCATTTTGATAGTGTTTGGGAAAAGGTGACTCGTCTCTGCTGCTCCTGAGAAAGTGATTTGTGAAATGAAAGTAGAAGAAGAGCACACTAATAAATTCGGCACTCTGCATGGTGGCCTCACAGCCACCTTAATAGACAGCATCTCAACAATGGCCCTGCTCTTCACAGAGAGAGGAGTGCCAGGAGTTAGTGTTGACATAAATATAACGTACATGTCACCTGCTAAGATAGGAGAAGAAATAGTAATTACAGCAAATATTTTGAAGCAAGGAAAGACACTTGCCTTTGCCTCTGTGGATGTGACCAACAAGGCCACGGGAAAGCTAATAGCGCAAGGAAGACACACAAAACACCTGAGAAACTGAGCAGGGTTGAAGAACTCAATAGCAAGCATCCAGTGTAAATTTGATTTCAACAAGTTTTCAAAGTAAATGAGCAAAAACAGAAAAAAAAAAAAAGAAAGGTGGTTTGTACTTATATTATTTGATCAGTTTTTCATGCCAATATCTTATAATCTCCGTAACTACTTTGAGGATAATAATAAGCCATGTACTAACAATTGCTACTATCCTACAATCTTGTTTTGAAATTTTGTATCATTGCTGTTTTTCCTTAAAATAAACAGATAATAAATAAATACCCTGCATGGAACTGCAAAGTTACCTGATGAAAAAATATAATCTAGGGCCTGTCAAATAACTCAGTGGTTTAAAGAGCCTGTAAGGAGGCATAGGGGCCCAGGGTTTGATCCCTGGGCCTGCCGTGCCAGCCCTGTCCCCGGGGTGTGCTGAGATGGCAATTGAGACTGGATGTGGTGGCAAGTGCCTGTAATCCCAGCTCTTGGGAGGCTGTAAACAGGCGATCACTATGAGTATGATCTAGTAGTGAGACCCTGAACCCCCTGTAGACCCTTCCCTAAAATACACACACACACACACACACACACACACACACACACACACACACACACAC
>PVKA01047215.1:0-14445 GCA_004027165.1 Ctenomys sociabilis | reverse complement strand
ATTTGTGAATCTATCTTCTCAAATTTATGCAAGTTTTTTGTTTCCTCAATTATTTTAAAAGTATGTAAGTCATTTATATTTCCAGGATCCTTTTGATTAATTTTCTTGGTTTCCTTTTTTCCCCCTTCAATCACATTTTTTGAATCTCTTTCTTTATTTGTCTGATGGTTTTTCTTCTCTATTTTCTGTTGATTCAGTGCTTTACTGTCTTCATCAGAGAGATCAGAATCAGAATCAGAAAGGTCATAGAAACGTTTCAAGTCCTCAGTAGTGCTGTGGTTGATGGGCCGTCCTCTTTTATCAACAGTATAGTTCAACTTGAATTTTTTGTCATGAAACATGGCTCGAAATCGCTTGTCAATTTTGACTTTTCGATCCTTTTCTGGCATTTCCCAGAACCTGGGGTCCTTTGAAACACGCCTAAATCTCTGGTCACTCATTATTTCTTGTTTGGATGCCATTTTTAAAGTCTTATTGAAGAACTGCTCAAAGAAACCTAATACTGAAAAATAAATGTTGAAGTAATGAAAGCTTAATTAAAATTTTAAAAAGCTATTAATTCGCAATATACTATAATTTTAAGGCAACTCAAAGTCTTAAGCTTTTATGGAGTGGAACAATGTTTACTAGCCCACTGCATTGAGAATGTATCTCTAGATTTATAAGTTAAGAGTAAATGTAAGTAAGAGATTCTCCAGCCTCAATGGGTCTCATTTCTTTATCTTCTATTTATTCTCCGTCAATCTTTAGCTCCTGCTACTCCCAACAGACTTTATTTCTACACAGTGCCCTAGTTAAATAGACCAAAATTAAAACAAACTTAACTTGCAAAGTTTCTTCTCTAAATGCTACCTCAAGAACCAGATAAAGCCTAACTCTAGTTAATAAATATCACTTCTTTTCTATATTTTTATTCTAAAGTGCCTAAGGCACAAATAGATCCTCCATAAACATATTTAAATACATATATGAATTAGTACAGTTCCCTCAAAGTCTTTAATGGGTTCTCCGGATTTGAACTGTGCAAAAAGCTACATTTAACTGTTGCTTAGTGTTAACTGTTAACAGTAAAAAGACTGACCAAGCAAGGCCATGCTACTTTACTTTAAGAAATAGAGATTGACATTCTAGTCGTTGTTTTACTTCTACTTGGGTGGAAAAATTACACACTAACCAAAATAATAATAATAATAATAATAATAATAATAATAATAATAATAATAATCAAGTGTTTCACTGGTGCACTCACGCTTAACTCTCCGAGGAACAGCTTTTTATTGGTACCGGGGATCAAGCTCAGGAAGGGGCCTTTGCCAGTGAACAGCTTCGGAACGTGGATAACACTCATCCAACTAACATAGTAGGGGTAATGCAGTTAAATATTTAAATCTAAACCTCTAAACGTAGGGCGTTTAGAGAACGGAAGGCGGCCCGACCACAGCCCTTAACTATGTCAGCATCCCGATAATACGCCCCCTCCCCTAACGCCGAGAACTTCACACCGACCCCAGGAAGGGCTCCTTTCCTACCCCCAATTCTCAGGCGGAAGCCACTGGCCGAGCTAACCTGAAAAACAAAAAGAACTAAAGAAACCTGAATAAAGACTCCAGAAGGGGAAAGAAGGCGTGTACCTCTCACAAACCCAAAGTAGGTCGTGTTACAGACTGCATTTACCCCTCTCCAGTCCCGACTGGCAGTTCCCTCAGGTCTCCACGCCACAGCTCGAATCTCACAGCCCCACAAGGAGCCTTCATCCACAATCCTCTGGGCGAAGTTCTGCCGCTACGGTGCGCGAAGCAGGACAAACTACTTCCACTTTGCGCAACCCTTGTACGTACCTCTTTGACGCTCCGTATTTGCCTTGGCCGCGCAGCGCAGGCGCACTACAAAGTACTCCAGTAACTTGGTTCGCTGACCGAGATGCTGAGGGCCGGGTGGCTCTGGCGGCGGAGGCTGAGGCTTGGGACCGTAGGCGTCCCAGCAGAGAATCAAAGTTACCGAGAGTTCGTTTCTGGCGTCCCTCCCGTAAGCAGCACTTCACCCGGAGCTCTAAATATTTTTGACCGGAGTTTGAAGAGGAAACAGAAAAACTGGGCCGCCCGGCAGCCCGAGCCGACGAGATTTGACTACCTGAGGGAGGAGGTGAGACCGCAGAACTGCGGAGAGTGGCGCCGATCTTTTAAGGCCACAAACTCCCGTTAGGCCTGGAGAGCCGCCACCTCAACATGCAACCCAGAGCTGCAGCCTTGAACTCTGAGGCCTGTCTTACCAAAAGGCAGTGTTCGGGTATTTGTAGTGTGCTGTCCATTCATTCACTTACACAAGTATTGATTGGGTTCTAAGTGGCCAGGGGTACCAGGCTTGGTTGCGCATGCCAGTAATCCAAGCACTTGGGAGGCAGAGGCAGGAGAATCCTTGCGAGCTCGAGACCAGCCTGGGCTACAAAGTGAGCTTAAGGCAAGGCTGAACTGCATAGCGAGATCTGTTTTAAAAAGACCAAAAAAGTAACTGACCAGAGGAAAATTAGGCTGACTTTAATTGTAGAGGGGAGGGCAGACAGGCACACACTAAAGATAGTTTCAGCTACAGAAATGAAGTGTCCGACTGCGACGGACAGGGACGACAGCTCAGACTTGAGGAATCAGACTGTGGGGAGATCTACTGGGCAAAAGGAAAGACAAATGTGAAGCTCACCAGACAGAAACGACCTTGTGATGATCTTCAGTGAAGCTCCAATGAGGAAGAGGGTGGGTGGGAAAAGAGGTTAGGAGGACCCAGGTTATTACGGCCTTACAGGGGAAAGACTGGATATTCTTTAATTTCCAGTCAGTACGGGAAACTGGCGTTTTACACGTGGCTGCAAAGCCTTTGAAATGTGGCTAGCCCCATAACGAGCTATACTTATGAAATACACAAAGAATTTCAGCAACTTACTCTGAAAAAAGGATGACAAACATGTCATTAGTGGTGGCTGCATTGATTATGTGAAACTTTTTGATATTGGATGAAAATTACTGATATTGGCTGGCCAAATGATTAAAGCGCCTGCAAGCAGGTGTAGGGGCCAGGGGTTTGATCCCCGGGCTTGCTGTACCGGCTCTGTTCTGTAGCTAGCGGGCTGAAACTATGATTGAGACTGGGATGGTGGCATGGGCTTGTAATCCCAGCTCTTGGGAGGCTGTAAACAGATCACTATAAGTACGATCTGGTAGTGAGACCCTGAGTACCCTTTGGACCCTTCCCTAAAATGCAAAAAAATAAAATAAAATGATTGATGTTAAAATTTCTTGTTGCTTTTTAAAACGCAGCTCCTAGAAAACTTAAAAGTATTCATGGACATTCATTATTTTGGAACAACATTACCATACAGGAGTGAGAGACTCTTGGATGATTATAAGCATGGAGTGATGTGATCTTTTAAGAAAGTTAGGGGCTGGGGAGATAGCTCAATAGAATAAGCAAAGGGCCTGAGCTCAATCCCTAGTTGGGGAAAAAAAAAAGTTATATGAGGACCTTTGATTTTTCTATGCCAGGTTCAAAGACCTCTTCACTGCTTTGTGTAGAGTAGGGATTGAAGTTTCTATTCTGAGGACACAGTGCTGAGCTCAGGCTTAAACAATATCCATTTATTCAGCTGTTACTTTGAGCAGAGAGAGCTCTGTGCAGAGCACAGGTAATGGAAAGAATCTGTTTTCAGAAAACTTTAGATGAGACAATTGCTCAGAGGTTGATGCAGTCTGTTATAGAGATAGTTAATGTGAGGAAATTTTCTGTACTCTATCCATAAGGCACAGTGCAGAGTACACTCATCCTGCCAGTTGCTAGTTTCCTGCTGAAGAGCAGGTATTAGGAAGATGTAAATTCCTTAGAGTTGCATGTGTATGAAGATGTGCTTTCCTCCTAGTCCCTTTTCCTTTCAAGAAAAGCACCTGGATTACTACTGCACTGAAGATCATGAGATCAAGTATGTGATATTTATTTTATAATAAAAAATATTGATAATAGGAATGAGGTACAAAGCGGAAGTTTTTTTTTCCAAAAAGCAGATTCACCTATGTTCTGAACTTTAATGTGTTAATAGAACTCAGATGTTTTTGAGGGAATGAGTACACTGTGGGGGAGCATTAGACTCCCACATCTTTTTTCCCTACCAGCTAAAGTTAGCTCAGTAAAAGGTGGTACTTAGCTTTCTGACCATTGGGAAGAGATGGGGGCTATTGTTGGGAAAGACTCATGGGTGCCTGCTGCAAACAAAGACGCATGGACACTCAATGTCAACAAAACGGGGGCTCCAGCAAACAGGCTGTTGTCGTGCCTTTGGTCTTTATTTTTATATATCTTGAATTTCAGCCTTTGGGTTACTTTAGGTGAACACAATAAGATCCCATCGTTTGTGTCCAAGATTAATGTTTAGGCTATACTACATGTGAGAACCTGCTAGGCATGTGGGAGCAGGGACGGAAAACAGGGTGTCCTTGAGTTCTAAGTAAGTGTTCTTGGTTACTCCTGCAGCTGTTGCTGCCCTGTTTCCTTTTTCATTGTCCCACATACCCTTGCAGGTTATTTAGCATGCCACTGTGTTAACTCTTTCTTATCCCAACAGGCTATATTCACTTCTTTTTCTTAATTTGTAAATGTCACTCAGGAAGGTTGGTAACTATTTAAGAGTAATATAAAATGTGGGGTTTTTAAAAATTTTTTTTTATGTAGTTAGTACAGGGTCTCGCTACACAGATCGGACTCGTAGTTATCCTTCCTGTTTTTCGGCCTCCCAAGTGCTGGGATTACAGACACAAGCCACCATGCCCAGTCTCAATTACCATCTCAGAGTGCCCTGGGGGCGGGACCAGCACAGCACACCTAGGATAGAACCCCAGTCCTGCATCTGCCTAAGCAGGCACTTTAGTTGGCTGGCTGATCTATCTGGCCGGCCCAAAAATTTCTAAGTTTTTATGGATTGGCAACTTGTATTTTGATCTGTAATAGAGCTTAAGTAAATGTTAATCTGTGGGGATAATAATAATCTGCTTATTTTGTTCCTGTTACTTTTCTTTTGAGTAATGTTGTTACGGTTTGTGTCCAGTTGTCCCCCCAAAGCCTCATGCAGTCATGGGATGCTGGGATTATGGATGTAAATGTTGCTAGGGTTATGGGTGTGAGTGCTATACCCACCCTGGAGTGGATGACCTGAAAGAAGTATAGGGAAGGGAAAGAGGCTTGTTCCCTACTGCTGCTGCCATTGCCCCTCCCTTTGCTTTTTGCTGTTTTCTGCTGCCATGAACTGCTACTCTCTGCCTGTTCCTTTCTGCCTTAGAGGCAGCTAAGTATGGACTAAAAGCTCCACAAACTGTGAGCTAAATAAATCTTTCCTTCCTTTGGCTGGCCAGATAGCTCAGGGGATAAAGCACCTGCTCACTCAGACCCAGGGGCCATGGCTTGGTCCCTGCCCTGCCCTACCAGCCCCGCCCCCTGGGAATTCTGAGATGGTGATTGAAACTGGCCAAGGTGGCTTGTGCCTACAATCCCACCACTTGGGAAGCTAAAAAGCAGGAAGAATAACTATGATCCTGATCTATGTAGTGAGACCCTGTACTAAATACATAAAAAATAAATAAATTTAAAAAAAAAAAACTTTCCTTCCTTAATTTTGAGTATGGGGTATTTTGTACCAGCGGGCAACAAGAGAAAAGTAACTGAGATGGATGTTAAAGCCAAATATCTTAAAATATTTTAAAGCATATTTAATCTTAATTTCATGAAATTGACTTCAATATGTTTCCTGGTGTATTTTATTATGTTCCTATTTGAGAGTTGAAAAAACATTTCCTGTTGTGAAGTAAAAAGAGGGATAAAGGGAAATATCATGCTGAAGCATAAGTAACCAATGGGTTGTTGCATATGGGAGTGTTACTTCTCTGCTAAGCCTGCTCAATGTATTTATATCATTGCCTATTGTAATCTTTCAGGTTGGAAGTCAGATCGCAGACCGTGTGTATGACATAGCAAGGTAAGTAATGGTTAGTATAATAAAGTACTCATTTTTTAATTTTATTTTAACACAGAGTCTTGGTGTATTGCCTAGGCTAGCCTCAGCTCAAGTGATTTTCTTGCTCAGCCATATGAGTAGCTGGGATTTCAGGTGCAACCCCCATGTCCTGATTAATACAATCAACTTTTTCTTTTTTCTTTAATGTATTTCATTCAGGGTCTCATTATGCAGCTCAGACTCATAATGATCTTCCTGTTTTCAACCTCCCTGGCTCTGGGATTATAGGCGTGTACCACCATACTCCTGCCTAGTCTTGGTGGCTGGATCAGCATGGGGGAGGTAGCGGGGGTGGTGGGGTGGGGGTCTGGGATCAACACAGCATGTGGTACAAGAGATTGGAATCAGTCCCTGTGGTTGCCTAAGCAGACAGTCTGCTGAGCTATCTCACTGATCCAAAATAATCAACTTCTGAATAAAGCCTTGAGATTTTCATTTTGATAGAGCTTGACATCTGGAATGGCAGAACCTGGTGATCCTTATTAACAGGATTTGCCATTTGAGTCACACTGTGTCTCTTTATTGTCCGTAAGAGCAGATATTCTCTTTGTCATTGAAGCCTTAAAAGAAAAAATTTAAAAATATGGAAGTTACTTCCATAGCATGTTTTCAAGTGTGAACAACTGACCCACTTGATTTGACCAAAAGCCAGTAAGGAAAACTGCTCAAAAAACAGATTAAAAAGTTGACTTTATGCAAATTTTTATAATTTACTAAACCTAGATGTCAATCACTTTCTTCATTGTTGGGACAAAATACTTAACATCTGTAACCGTAAGACAGAGAAGCTTAATTTGGCATACATTTTAGAAGTTTCAGTTCTTATGTGATCACTGGCATAATAGAAGGGACTCATATGAGGAAAGCTGCTCGACTGGGAAGCCAGGACAGAGAGGACCCAGGGAGCCAGATAGCTTTCCCAGTCATGTCCAGTAAGCCGCCTCTTGGGATCAGGCCCCACCTCCCCACACCAACCCAGCTGTGGCACCCATAATTCAGTTACCTTCCACAAGCCTTGCTCTGAACACATGAGGCTTTGGGGAGCATCCATGTATAAATGATAATGCTATTTTAAAAGTTAAATTAAAAAAAAGTAAAAGAGAGCTACCTAAAGTTGTTTCTCAGTCGGGATAGATGAGTCTTCGGTCTTTTTCTATTAATAATTGTTAATATTAGTGAGGAGTTTATAGCAATTTTATAGACAGGATGACATGAGAAAAGAGCTTTTTGTTTTTGGTATTGGGAATTGAACTCAGAGTTTTACCCTTTGCAGGCAGAGGGTGTACCACTGAGTTATATCCTCAGTCCCATTTAGATCTAGGAGATGGTTGTCATCTTTTTGTTTTTTTCTTTCTTTTGTGTGTCAGGAATTGAACTCAGGACCTTGTGCTTACCTGGCAAATGCTGTGTCACTCAGCTACAGTTCCAGCCCGAGAAAAGAACATTTTCATCACGCATTATTGAAATTTTGATGGAGCTATTACTCTGTGTATTAGGTATAATAAAAAAATGTACAGATTGAAGTTTAGTAGTAGTGAGGAATACAGTCAAATAATGGATTTATAGTAGAATTATTCAGTGATATTAACAAAAGTGTTATTATCACTTTTTGTGTTCTTTTGTTTAAATTCATCCATTGAATTAACCCTAGATGGGATGAGCTTTTTACACTTAGCCATTAAAAAAGTAAATTTTGTGAAAGCATATGTTCCTTTAATCATGTCTTAGATATATCTTTGTAATGTAAAAGAGTCTTAGAATAAAATAATTTTTTTTTTCATTTTTTTTAAATGTCTTTAGTACAGGGTCTATAAGATCTCACTACACAGATCAGACTCACAGTAAGCCTGCTGTTTTCAGCCTCCCTAGTGCTGGGATTACAGGCACATGCCAGTCTCAATCAGTCTCAGCTTGCCCTGGGAGTGAGGCCCACTCAGCATGCCCGGGATTGAACCCTGTCCCTGCATCTGCCTAAGCAGGTGCTTTAATCCATTGAACTATCTAGCTGGCCCTTGCAATAATTTTATAAAATAAAAATAAGGCTCGTTCTTACAAATAACCCCATATCCCCCATTTCCTGCAAATATCCCTGCATCCCCAAATAATCCCAATAATTCCCTATCACTTTTTTTTCCCATTTTATGTTTTCAGTTGTTTAATCATCTTAATAATTACCCAGAACATGTCATTTTTCACCAACACTACAGGTACATTTAAAATATTTTAAAAAGCTTCTTTTTAATACAGATGATTGGCTAAGAGATAAAGCAAGAAAGATAATATCCAATTTTGGAAGATTTTAGTAAATAAGTTTCTCTTGCATACTTAGCAAGTTGATCAAGCTGATTACTTTCTCTTTTCTTAAAGACAGATTTTTGCTATATGGTTTGGGCTGGCCTTGAACTCATCCTGTTACTCAGGCTGGCCTCAGATTTGTGGAAATCCACCTGCCTCTGCCTCTGCCTCTGCCTCTGCTTCTGCCTCTGCGTCTGCCTGCCACATGCTGAGATTTTATTGTTTTGTTTTTTGTACTGGGAATTGAATTCATGACCTTGCCCTTGCCAGGCAAGCACTGAGCTATATATATCCCAAGTCCCATGCTATAATTTTGGATCTGTACCATCACACAAAGCTAGTTTCACTACTTTAGTTTTAAGGTACACATACAGACAAAAGCAGCTGTCATCATTTGTCCAGATTATAGTTATTCTTGGTTCAGTAAACAAAACACTAATGTTTTGCAAATCTATTTGGATTTTACAATTTTTATGTTGTAACACTGAGCAAAACTGACAAATGTGTGATTATGATTAAAAACACTATATATCCTTGCATTAATATTCTAGTATTAGAGTAATTTGTATTGCTTTAATTGATCTTTTGTTGATATTAAAACAGCTACAGACTTTTAAATGTCTGGATTGTGGGGTCTGAGGCTCATTTAATACCACTCTAATCAGTAATAATAATTAACCACAAGATTTTGTTGAACATTTATTTTGTGCTAAGTACTTTGTATGTACTTCTTATACCACTTTGATGGAGGCAATCTCTTTTTCATTTTATAAATAGGGCACCTAAGATCCAACATGGTAATCACTTCACAAAATTTGAACTTAATGTCTAATTCCAAAATCTGTATATTTAACCTTGCCATATTGGTTGTGTTCATTATCAAGTTATAGGGTATTAGGTACAAACTATCTGTGTCACCAAGGGCTCAAGTATGCCCTGGTGATCTATAATTTTGACATCCATTTTAAGGAAAAATTGAACAGGAACTCTTAGTCTTTCAGAAAAAATGTAATTAATAGGTAAAGTTTTAACTTTTTGTCATATACTATCATAAACCTATGGCCTAAAGTTAGACATCTATACTGATTTAATATGACATGGTATATATTTAGAGGAGAGAACATATTGTGGAGGATAATAGTTCTGGTTCAAGATTAGAACCAGCTAAATCCAGATACTGTTTATTTCTTCAGGTGTTTGGCTTGACTTCCTTTGCCCTAAATATCTAGAACTTCTGATACTGTACTTAGAAGCTGATAAGTGCATCAGTAAATGTTTCTATTTAGCTTTTTTAAAGTTTAACCTGTTATTATTTCATGCTATTTCACATGAAGATTTTTAAGTGTCCTGCCTCACCAATTTGAGGAAGGTATAAGTACTAAATCTCTGATTAGTATGCTAGTTTATTTCATGTTAATTTATATGTGGTCTCTTTACATTCTTTGCCTGAATATATTGTTAAATTAAAATATTCATATTAAACCTATTCTTTAAATCTACATCCTGAAGCCACGTTGTGGCAGGTGGTTCTTTATGTTGTTATATGAACAACATATAACAACAATGTCTGATCCAATGACTGGATTAGACAGCCTTGTGTGCACTCTGAAAGATACAGCAGAAAAAACTTGAAAGTTGCATTCACTAAAATGTTTTTACTTGAGAAAAATTATGTTTTGGATTTTTTAATAAACAACATAACCTGCTGTGTTTGCTTTTTAGAGATTTCCCTCTTGCTTTGGATGTTGGTTGTGGAAGAGGTTATATAGTGCAACATTTGAATAAGGTATGTTTATTTAGTGACTTATTTTACTTTGAGAAATAAAAGTGACTGATTTTAAAGATTTTCGTAATCATTTCAATTGAATCCTTTTTTATTAGTGGAGTTTATTTTTATTAATTTTATTGAGAAACAAATAGCAATGAGACAGTTTCAAAACGGGTTAGTAAGGCAGTTACAATAATTAATACATTGCATATTGTTGTCTTTGTAGTAGTTATTCATAGAACAAGATACAGACATGATAACCTGTCCAAACACTATTAGTGTTTCTTCTCATTGAAACAAGAGAAAGTAGCTGTATATCTGTCCTTTGTTCTAACTGTGTGTGTGTGTGTGTGTGTGTATTTCACTACAAAATGATCTTTCACTTATATCCCCCTTTTTTGATTAGTTTTGTCAGAGATGGGTATTCCATTGCTATTTAAATATTGTAGGTGTATGAATTCAGCAAAATAATCCAATTAGTTTTGTCAGAGATGGGTATTCCATTGCTATTTAAATATTGTAGGTGTATGAATTCAGCAAAATAATCCAATATAGTCCAGTAGTCCATAGTAGTAGTGGGTTATCTGCAGAACTGGCAATGTCAGAAGTTGCTGAGTTAAGCCTTTGACAGCTCAGCATATTAATATAGCTTTACTTTTTTTTTTCTTTTTTGCAGAACTAGGGATTAAACTCAGGCCCGTTGCACTTATTCCACTGAGCCAGCCACAATGGCTTTACTTTTTATACCTCATTTTTAAACTTTTCTGCTGAATGGTTAAGACCAAGATAAAGCAAGACCTATACAACAAAAAAAGTGTAGCTTTTGTATCTGACAAAGTCAGTCAAATCCTCTCAGGATTTATCTTGAAACCCTGTACCACAGTTTGCAGATCCTTTGTCAGTTTCAGCCATGTAGATGAGTCACGGCCATTACTTGATCAATTTTTTTCTTTATGAAAGCCTGAGTGAACGTTTTCTCTCTAGGTGACTCTTCTTAGGCGCGTTATACATCATCGATCACTTTGCTCTATGGCCCTATAATCTCCTTGATCAGAAAATTTGAGACACCACTGAGTTATAGGATGTTACAGTAAAGTTCTCTTGTGTCCAGAATTCTCACTGATGGCCAGGCCCAAAATGCTGGCTATCCAACAGCCCCTATATAGATTTTGATTATTATCAGAATTGCTGATTCATGTTATCAGGGGTTTCTAATGATAGCATGTTGTTTAAAATCCATATGTACTTTTCCTTTGCTCTTCACTTTGCTCATTTTTGATAATTCACAATAAAAATTAAGCTTGATTATAGCTTGGTGGTAGAACTCTTGGCTAGTATGTTTGAGACCCTGGGTTGAATCACTGACACTGCAAAAAAAAAAAAAAAAATTAAATTAAATATAATAAAGTTGACATTTATATAGGATGTGATTACACTACTTTTTTAAACTGGAAAAATCATTAATTTCATTGGTTGTTTGAGTCTTTGTGACTACTATAAGCAATCTTTATTATTGTGAATGGTACTTCATTTTGAAATTCCTAATTCAGATCATAAAGATATTCATTTAGTCTTTAGGAGTCTGTGTATAGGACACTGCTGGATGAAATGATTAAGATGGGATTTTATATAAAATCTACTTAGATTAAGAACACACATGTGGGTTAAGTTGGTGAGGAGGCTGTGGGGAGTTGACGACATTATGGTTGATAATAGTAAACGCCATAGAAGTGGCCCGGCATTAAAGTGCAAAAGGATTTGGAGGAAGAAAAATATCAGTAGAAGCTCATGTGGTCCAGGCCTGTCAAAAGCACAGACCCTGACCTGGAATTTTAAGAATGTGGATTGATGATTGTTTCATTAGAAGTATGGTAGGAAAGGTAAGAATGCAGTGGGATGTGATATAGTGATGTTTAAGGAAGATTTATTTGGAAGTGGCACACAGGAAGGATTAAAGAAAGAGAATAAAGAACCTGATCACTTGAGGGGCTTTGCTAAAGGTGGTACAGGCCTGGCTCTACCACTTATCTGAAGGCAACAGATACAAAAGACATAATGTAGGAGAGAGACTAGTAGAACACATAAAACTTGATGACTGATAGTATCAGCAAATTTTACCTATATTTGAGAATACATCTCCAGCTCTACCTTTACCACTACCAAATGGGTGCTAGCTATCGTTGCCTTTTGCCTAGATTGCTGTAGTTTTCTTCGTGATCTCCCTGCATTTGCCCCTGATAGTATTTTCTTAGCACTATAATTTTTTAAATTATAAGTCAGATCATCCTTAGTCCTCTGTTCAAAACTATTGTTTTCCCATTTAATTTAGTCATAATCTGGGGTCTGTAGGATGGCTCTTCATCATGGCCCTGACCTTCCTTTTTCCTGTCACTCTACTTTTTAGCAACTCTGGCTTTCTCACTTTCACCCAGGCCAGGCCTTCTAATACTTTTGCCCAAGCTATCTTTGTGGCTTACTTAACTCTGTCAGATCTTTGCTGAAATGACTTTATATCTGAGAGCTTCTCTCTGGTTTCTAAAATAGTGGTGGATTGACTAATGGACCACTTGTAACACTCAGATGAACTGAATCAGCATGGTTCTGGGTATAGAAGGCCCACCTTACAATCACTGTCAAAGGCATAAAAAGAAGTGGAGAGGAAGGTGATGTGCAATTGATTCTCCTGGAGAAGCTTGGTGTACTGATTTTCCTATGAACTCCACTGTTTTCAGAATTGGGTGAATTTCAGGTCCTGGGTGAGGATGGCTGCAGTTCTTTTTAGGGGACCTTTCTTAGAGCATGGTACCTTACTTTGAGCTTTGCTTCTTGGCTTCAGTGCAAATGCCTCAGCTTCCTGACACAGATCTTTCCTCCTGCCTATGCAGACTTTCTAGCTTCCACCACTGACCTTTGAGTCTTCCCAGTGCAGGTTCTTGATGGAGATTTGCATGGAGATTTGTCTTTGCTCTGGACCTCTAGCTGGGCTCAGGGAGGACATTGCCATGGACTTTAGGTCTTCAACTGGACTTGTGCAGGACATTGCCTTGGGATCCAGGTCCTCAGCTAGATTCTTTGGGTCTCACTAGTATGTGAACAAATCACTTGCACTCTTCTACCCTTGACATTTTAGGTGAATATTAATTTTATTGAGGAAGAAATAGCATTGAGACAGTTTCAAAACAGGTTAGTAGGACAGTTACAATAATTAATACATTGCATATTGTTGTCTTTGTAGTAGTTATCCATAGTACAAGATGCAGATATAGTGTCTTGTTTAAACATTATTAGTACAAATCTTTCTTCTCATTTAGGTGAATATATAAATTATATATCTTGTATTAAATCTGTTCTCTTGCAAACCTGATTACAGCATTCTCCCACTCTTTACTGGATAGTTACCATAGCATTGATTAATCCCCAGTATATTTTTGCTTGTTGTCACTTTTACTGGACTTTGTAGTTTTTGTTCTAGGAATTATTAAATTCCTAGAATGTAGAATGAAGATTTATTGAATCATTAATGAGTGAACAAAGGAAAGATAACTTTAAAGATATGACGTCTGTGACTGGGAAAAGTTGTGATGTAGTAGGACAGAGAACAAGGGCTTATTCTTTCAAATAGTGTCTCTTTTCTAATTGCTGGGACAAATATCAGACACCCAAAATGAAGGAAGGAAGGGTTTATTTAGGTCATAGTTAATGGAAGTTTCAGTCCATACTTGGCTGGCTCCAAGGCTGAGTGGCACATGGCAGAGGGCAGCATTCATAGCAGCAGCAAAGAGCAAGAGCAAAAGGCAGGAGCAGTGGCTGCAGAGAGCAAATCTATTTCCCTTAAGTTGCATTCAGGATGTCCCACAAGCTGGGTGTAGCACTCACACCCATAACTCCAGTAGTGCTTAGACCCATAATTCCAACCTTGGATCATGAATTAATCACAAACTCTAGTTTGCCTCTTGACTGCATGAGGCCTTGGGGGGACAGCTAGACACAAACTATAACAGATAGGTGGAGTTTAAAGTGTAGAGGAATATACTAATATTAATATCTTCAAGATAGGGTAGAGATGGGAAATTAAAATTGGGATATTGAGGTTAAGAGCATTGACTTAAAGTTTTACAGATAGGAGTTCAAATTTTCAGTGCTGCCATATGCTGTCTGTTTATCCTTGGAACAGTTATCCCATCCTTTTATACCTCACTTTCTATAAAATGTAAGCAGGAATACTTTGAAAGAATGGCACAAGGATTGAGACAAGATAAATGTGGCAAAGTAGAAATTGTAGCAGTTATTTGAAAATCATTGTTAAAGATGACAACTAAATCCATATGAATTGGTA
>PVKA01047214.1:0-14443 GCA_004027165.1 Ctenomys sociabilis | reverse complement strand
ACATTTTTTCCAGAGTCCAATGAAATCTAGATTTTTCTGTTAACTACCATTCATTTTCTTTATATTTATACTGATGAAACTCAAAAAAGGAATTTTCCAACCTGGAAAATTTCAGGTTTACTCCTGAAAATGTAGACATGCCCCAACTCCAAGATCTCAGAATTCTTAAAACTCCAAAACTTTCATGTAAAATTTTAAATGTAGAAGCCTGTATTTTTCTGAAGATAGCCTTTGTAGTCTGCAGCACCTTTAGAATGAAAGGTGAGGCTCCCATGAGGTGGCGAAGCCAAGCCTTTAATTGACCGTACCCTATCAAGTTAGTTGAGACTTTATAACAATGCTATTTTCCTTTTGTAAAACTTTTTTTCTCCTCCACTTTCTTCTCATCTTATCTAAAAAAAAAGGTAAATTATTCATGTGCAGTATAAAAAGTTTAAGCTGTGTAGTATTCTTTTAAATAATAGGTTCCACTTATTTTTTTCAATTGAAATGCATATGTTATCTAGAAAATGGTGAATAATGAATTTTCTGAAATATAGCTACTTCATGGAAACGGGTTGGATGCATTTTACAGCATTTTAGATAACTGAGAGTGTATTTGTGGGTATTATGAAAAATACATAAAAATTTAACACTGTGTGAGTTTCATGCTATGAAAAATTTTCAGATATGCTTCAGCTGCTTAGATACATGCTATTATACATCTAGCATTTTAGAAATGCTATAGAATATTATAAAACACCCAAGACCTGGAAGCAATGATAACCACTGCAATTTTTTTTCAAAAATCTTTTCAGTACAGAAAATGCAAAGCATGGTGAAATTCATAGTGCATTCATCTTACACACCACTTGTCAATGGAGCTGGACTGAGAAATATTTTAAATTGCCTCACACTATTCTCTTCTGTGGTGCTTCTCCGCTGAGCTGAAGTACTCAGCCTTCCAAACATTCAAGGGAGGTGAAAAATCTGAAGTCACTTTTGGCCATTCTCTATCTCCATCTCTGTCTCTGTCTCCTCCTTCTCTATCTTCATCTCTATCTCTGTTTGTCTGTCTGTCTGTCTCTTTCTCTCTCTCCCTCAAGCGGTCTGCTGCCACATCCACAGTGTCATGACCTGTTTACTTGCAAAATGTTTATGCTTCAGTGACCATCTTTTCCCCAGCCTTATCTCCTCTTCTCAAGATAAGAGCCATAAGATTCTAGTAATTATGAATTTCATGGTGACATTTGACATGCACACAATCTTCCAGTGGCTTTTGATCTGCCTTCAATGTTATTGGAAGTCCTTTGTGATGTTACCCCTCACCATGCACTTTTCTCAGTCCATTCAAAACACAAACACACACACACACACACACACACACACACACACACACACACACAGAGCTCACTGCACTTCCTATCTCTAACCAGTCCACTTTACCTTGACTCCCAAGTGGATTTCTGTCTGTGCCTGTAGCTCCTTCTGCTCTCTCACTTACTGTCTTTGGTCTTATGCAAACACTGTGTCCACAGTAAGGCAAACCATGGTTGTCCTGGTCTCCTGAGCTTCTGACAAACTATCACTTTGCTTCTTCATTTCATCATATACTTCCACCTCCATGAGGCCCACGAACTCATCACATACTCTAGGATCTATGCTTTTTATTTTTATGGTTATTGTATTTTCTTTTGTTTTACATATCTGGAGGTTGAAACCCAGCGCTTCAGGCATGCTGGCTAATTTGTCTATCATTGAACTGTATCTACCGCCCTATAAATCTTTCCTAAAGCCAGGGTCTCTGTCAGTTTGATTCACTGGGTATGCTCAACATCTGGTACAGTTTTGGGCATATCCGAAGTATTCTTTAAATATTTCTTTAATTATTTAATTGAAAAGTGTGTGTTAAAGTTGCAAAGTGCTACAGTATTGCATTTTTTTGTTATTTCAATTTTAGAGTCCAGTAATATATTTATATAGAATTTGCATAACATCTCCAAATGAAAATTTTCTTCCTAACATCCTTCATATTAAAATATGAACTATATATTATTTTATATTGTAAAATAACTTGCCTTATTAAAATGAAATATGACATTTTATGAAAATGCTGCTACCTTATATAAGTTGCTTCATTAAGCTAAAACTAATTTTAATTTTTATTTTCTGCTTATGTTCAATGGGCCACCTAAACTTATAAGATTTTCACTTATAAGGGAAGATATACATACATTCTTTAAAAAAAAACTGTATTTTCATGGTTTCATACCTACTAAATTTATTTTCTAAGAAAGTCTACAAACAAAGGATAATTTAAAAACTATAAAAAGCTTCACAGATGATCCATGGTTAGTTTTTATGTTTGTATGTAATAAGTCTGAGACCCAGATACATAATGTTCTTTGCCCCAGGCTCATAGCAGCTACAAGAAGCTTTGCAGCACTCTTCATTATTAATATAAACTAATATTATTGCTCAAAAACATTACATGTAGAGCAAAGTAAAGAGGAAAAAAATCTTTAAAACTTTTGTTATTAGAACATTGATTATTTAGAAATATTTAAATTTTTACTTTTTTTCATTCTTAAATGAAATTAGTTCTATAAACAATAATATCTGTGAGAAAAATAAAGAGATTACCTGAAAACAGAATGACTATTGCAGAATGAAATAGCCTAGCATCATTCGTCAAGCTGAGTGTCAGGGGAAAAAAAAAAAGCCTCTTTGGAGCAACTTGCAGAAAGATCTCTTCCATTTACTTTATATTGAAGTTAAAAGGAAGGTTGGCCTACAAGTTGCCCTGAGAATTAGACCATCTATTACTGTGAACATTGGCTGTTTTCTATGTTGTACAGCTTTAAAGGCTGCAGGGGAAGGAGCAGATATTTCCAAGCTTCCCAGCATAACTCCATAACGAAACTAACCCATTACTTGATTCTGCATTGATGCCTAATAAATATAAGGGGGAAAATGGGAGAGGAAAATAAACTCCAACAATCAAATAACAGGAGCATTTATTTTTAATTTAATGGAAAACTAGGACCATAGTATGAGTTGCTTTATTAAACCTCAGAATATCTTCCCATACACATGTTTTTTACTATTTGCAAAATAAAGATCTTGTACAGCCACAATCCTCACATGTTCATTTCATTTACAGATGCTAACTCCAGGTCAGAGGAGCAAAATTTGTGGGGATCATCAAGTTAAAAAGTATGGTGACTTCACAAATTTGAGAAATACAAGATCCTGATGGGTGTGTCACCGCCCCCAAAGGTCACTGTGCTTAACTGATAACTTCAAGTCTTGTTCAACTTTCCAGATGTTGGGCAGCACATATTCAACTGTCTTAAGGCAGCTTGTGTTTCAGAATTCAGTCACTGCCCACCTTTCTCCTGAATATGTTGAAATATGGAAAAGATTGGCCATTTTTCTGTATAGTACTGGATGTGTCTGATTTGACTCCACCATGTTCAAACTGTTAATAAATGTAAGCTGTTGTATGAATTAAAGGTGTTGAATAAACACCAGCAATGTGTTTTAAATACTTTGTGTAAATTTGTGCCCAGCTTTTATTTTATATTGCTCAATAAATTCTAAAGAAAATTCCCATTGCATGTGCTTTAAAAATCTTTCTGAGGGTTTGGGGAGGCGGGGGGGGGGAGAAGAAATGGGGAGAGGGGCACAAGGAAGGGGGAGGAGGAGGAGGGTATTTGATCCATGGGAATGTGGTCCTGGCTCTGCCCCGAGGGTGTGATGAGAAGGCAATTCTGAAACAGCATTGCAGGGCAGTATTTTGTTAACTATCTTTTAAAACAAAGGTGTTTAGAACTATATGTTTCAAATTTAAATTTTCATTATACATTCACTTTGTATAAAAATGAATATAAGCTGCTGCTTGATTTTAATTGTACTTTTAGTTGAAAATTAGCACAAGGGAAAGGAAGCTGACAGACAAAGCTATTTTAAGGGAAACTTGTATTTTTATGTAGTCATTTCTAGAGAGAAATAAGCACTACTAAATGGTATGATTGTTCTTTTGCTGTAAATTTAAATATTTATACATTTTTGTAGAATTAAAATATTCTAATTTATTTTTTCTTTGTATATGTTCTTTTTGAAAATATTATAATTTCAAATAGATAAACAATTTCAGTACTTCATATTCATGTTTCATGTTGTAGAATATTTAAACAAAAAAGTACCTATGACTTTATCTTAAGAGCAAGAAAACTTCGAGATCTCATTATAGTTAACCAAAAACATAAAAATAGTATATTCTATTTTATGGTGAAAATCATTTTTTAAAAATATTATAGTTCAAGCCCCATTCCTCCAAATAAACTCTTCCGCAGTTAGTGGTGGAAGAAGCCCTCTCCATAGCACTATCAATTCTGTTTAAACCCCACAGTTCCAGCCATTATAAAATTCAAGAAAGAAAAAAAATAACTTCATTTGCTAAGTTAGGAGACGGAAGAAAAAAAATAAGCAGGGGAAAAAAAGAAGCAGGAAGGAATGAAGGTAACAAGAAAGGATTTGATATTTTACCATGGCTTAATTTTACATAAATAAAATGTATGCAAAAATGTCCTCATATAAGGTTTATGTGGTATAAAATTTTATTAATTTACAAACATCATAAGCACCACATCTGTTTTCCCAAACTTTCCCCTAGTTATCAGCAAATGTAAAGATTATTGTCTAGGTTCTGTGTTTTACACTCAGAGTCTCCACTGGCACTTTCATAAACCAGAAGGAGTTTCATCTACCCTACTCTGCCACTCTTTCTTATGTTATTCTTGTCTCAACTCAACCCCACATTTTCAGTTCTAATCAAGTATTTGATTTAACCTAACACAGCATCATCACACATCTAAATTTTGTCATGTCCATAACTTCTTCTAGTCTTACTTTCTTCAATACTTCAAAGAAATAAGCCTAATTTATGTTCAGAGTCTGCATTTTCCTTCTTGTAAGCAAAGAAATGAACAGATGACTTCTTTGTTGACTTATTCTTTTCTAATAGAAATTAGCTTTGCTGTTTGATATATGGTAGAGAATATTAGTTACCAATCTTTGACTCTATTACCAGAAAGTGTAGACAGAAAGTGAAGCTTTTACAGAAATCTCTCCAACCCGTGAAGATGTGTAAAATAGACAAATACATGAACATCAAAACAAATTTATTTACAATGTGAAACATATGAACCTGACACCTTGCATAACGTAGAGATATGAAATCAGCACTATGTGAAAAACCCAGGCCAGAACTGCTAGTAGCCATTGTTAAGATTAATGAGAAGGGCCGGCGGTATAGCTCCGCGGACTAAGCGGTTCGATCCCTGCTTCTGCTTGCCACGCCGGCCCAGCCTTTGGGTGCGCTGAGCCGGCGATGGAGTCCGGGCTTGGTGGCACATGCCTGTAATCCCAGCCCTAGGGAGGCAGGAATCAGGAGGATCACTATGAACGTGGGCTGCATAGTGAGACCCTGTGTACAAAAAAGAAAAACTAAAAAAAAAAAAAAGAAGATTAATGAGAACTGTGCTTTCAGATCCCGGATTTACAACTTTGTTTCTCTGTGTGAATATGTGATTTTGTTTCTTTAAATTATAGCATAGAGTTAAATTGAATATATAGAAGCTATCCTAACTATTTTCTTATTGCTGGGACAAAATACCCAACACCCACAAGTTAATGGAGGAAAGTTTAATTAGGCTGACAGTTTGTGGAGGTTTCAGTTCACAGTCCACTGGCTCTAAGGCAGTCTAACATGCCAGAGGTACATGTGGAGGAGAAATGGTTTATGTCCTGGTAGGCAGCTTTAGCTTTTTCTGTTATTGTTGTTTTCTCTTTTTTCGTCCAAGCTGCAAGTTTATTGGTTGGTACCACTAGCACCCCAGGTGGGTCTTCCTTTCTCAATAAATCTGTTACCTACATGCAGTACTGTGTTAAACCAATCGACAGATTAATCCAATATCACATGACCATGATCCAGTCCCTCACAAAAGTCCTACTAATGAGTGCCTGGGGTTTGGTTTTGTTTTGTTTTGTTTTGTTTTTTTCTCTATTTTTTGGGAGTTCTATTAGAGGCTATAACAGAGCTCTTCAACTTTTTAATCTACCTATATGTAACAAAGTGAATGGTGAATCTATTTTCATCCTATAGTAAACTCTTTAAAATACTGGCATCCTTGACCAAATTAGCAACGTTTCTGCAGATTACTATCTTTTTCCTTAGATTTTTCCCAACTTGGTCTTTTTGAATCTCACTTTCCTTTTCTGTCTCCCACTATCTCTAAGTGTCAGATACTTCCAAATGCAGCTCTTCTTCTCGTCTCCATTTGCCTTCACTGTGTGGGTGACCTCATGCCGAACATGGATTTCAGTACTGCTGACATGCTGACTATCAGCAAATTGTTCTGTTCCAAAGCATTTGGTATGCAACGATTTGACATGTTCAGTTGCATGCCAAAAAAAAAATCTTAATTTCAGTATGCCCAAAACTGAAATATTCACCTTTCCTCTCTGATACTGATTCAGCTTAACCTAGTGTGTATAGTGTGTATATAGTTATAAAAATGGAAAATCTGAGACTGAGTACTTTAGAAGGAAAAGATATTGATTTGCCTCATATTCTAGAGTTGATAAAGGCCAGAAGTATGGTACCTAGAAATGCCCTTCATGTTGCTTGCTCTCTTGATGGATAATAGAAAAATCTAGAATCAGGACCAAACAAAGACAGCAAAAGGGGTTACTCTCACCCTTGCTTTTATAATAAATCCACAATCTAAATAACTAGCTGCCACAGCAATAATCATAATCCATTTGTGGAAAAAACATCCATGACTAACTCTTTTTGGAAGTCCCAACTTCTAAAATGTTTGCACTATATATGAAGTTTCAAATATGAACGTTGACAGGCACATTCCAACCATAGCAAACCCAAATTGATTTTCTGGTTCAGTTAACAATGACTCCTTTTTCTAGCTGTTCAAGTCAGCCATCTTAGTATCAATATTAGAGAATAATACTGATTTCCTCGTCACAATATGTCCCGAATGTAACTATTTCATTTTATGCCACTACCATCATGCTGGTCCAGATTACTATCCAAATATGGCAAGAATCTGTTCACCAGATTGCTTACCTGCTTACCTCCTCCATTCCTGAAGAGAATAAAGATGATACTTAAGATGTACCCAGGTGTATTGTTTCTCTTTTCACAACCCAGCAACCTGTTTTTATAAAATAAATGACTGATATTTCCAGACCCTAGATGACTTGTTTCCCAAGAATGTTTCCTCTCACTCACTCCATCCCAGTCACTTTGCCGTCTTTATCACTTTTATGAAGACGTTTTAGTTCAAGTATTCTGCCTGGAATTCTTCTGCAAGCTAGCCACACACTAGCTTAGTTGTCCTGATTACAATTTAAATTCTCAAAAAAATCTCCCATCTTTCCTGTTTACTACAATGCCCCATCTCCCATCTCTCCTGTGATTACACAAATCTATAATCCAGTTAGACATGGTTTATAACAGTTACCATTTGCTACATATGATCCAGTTTACTAGCTTTATTAGTTTTAATTTTCAGTTATTTACTGTCTTTCTTCAGTAATCATTACTACCAGACACGCATCCCTCACATATAAGAGCAGGCATTTTTATTTCACTGTGATGTACTGCAAGTATCTAGAATATCTGGAATATTCCAAATATCAAGCAAATGTTTAAGCATTAAAGTAAATTCCACCTCTTCTCTCCATTGATGTTGTACCATACAATGGTTGGGAAGTGGGTGGGGGGTGGAGCAGTAAGAAAAGAACTTTAAGATTTTTCTTATTCTCTTTGGTTTTTACCTTCTCTTTACTTTTCAAACGTCCTCCTACTAAGAGGATTACAGTGTCTGTCCTTATCATAAAACTATTAATTTTTAAGGGAGTGGATGCATTTGGAACTTGAGACAAGTCCATAATTATATGAGTGTTAGAGTAATTAAATTTGATATGACCCAGATGGGTGTTTTTCCTCTAATAGAAACATGGTATTTTGTGATAGGATAATGAAATGTTAGGATGACAAGGCAGCTGGGGATGTGATCAGCTCCTGAATAATAAAATAACATTTGTTACCGCAGACAAACTATTTGTCTAAATTTAGTGTAATTTCTTAAGAAATTTTATTTCTGAAGCTTATATGCGTACCACTTGTAGATTCCCAAGGAAACGTAGATAGACAACATAAATTTGTATGTTTAAAACATTTTAAAATACTTAAGATTAAGTTCTTCTTGCTATTCTCCTAATCAAGGCCAATATTTATGTGTTCTACACTGCATATAGAGAAATGTGCTTAGTGTCACCCTTGTACTGGGACATTCCCTTCACCTAGCGAGGACAGATTTGAGAGGCACTGGCCATTGTATAGCTTTGCCAATAGGTGGGAGTACACATTCTTGTTAGCTGCTTTGCTGGCAGCAGACAATGCATATCTAACGACTATTTTTTGCAACTGACAGAAATCTCTTTATATAACAATCAAGCCACAGAAAATTTATGTCTACTTACATAACCACTCAAGGTAGCTTTGTTTACATTCAAATCAATCTAGACCTATAATTTTATCCTACAGAATATAATGGTAAAAGTGTGGATTTTGAAGCCACATGACTTATATTGATAGCTCTTCTAGGCCATGTACCAGCTGGGCTGAAACTACCCATTCTTAGTAACAAAGAGTGGTCGTCTTCTGCATACAGTTGAGGGTAAGAATTGGGGATGAGTCAGGTGCAGTGTTTCTCATGCTATACTCATGTATGTAGCATGCTTAGCTACAAAGTGAAGGTTTTCCTGAATGTTATTCATTATTGATTCTTCCATGCATAAGGAGGATGTTTCCTATACATAAAAGATATCTAGGCATTTTGCCTCTTGTTTTCCCATTGGGAAGGGAAATTTGGGATCTTTTTCTATCATACAGTCTATAAATCATATTTTGTTGTCTACTTCCACAAATTGGTGAAGTAGAATTTAAGCTAGAGCGCTCTGAGCACACACATTTTGTAATTTAGTTTCTTTATATAAAAGGTCTTTATGGGAAAAGCTCAAATAAGATTTTCAGAAAAGCAGTACTTTATAGCTACAGAGGATGATGCACAATAAAAAATATTTTAGCCATTTTTCAGTAGGTACAGGATTGAAATAAAATGTGTTTGCTATATGTTATGAAGATCTTTAATGCTAAGTTTTACAGGTAAATATTTGGACATTATTTCTAGTACTATTGATATATTACTGTTATTTCCAGCATGAGTGACTTATTTCTGCTTTGTTTCTTATAAAATGCAATCTGCTTCAAACTCAAATTAATGTACATATGCTTGTGCATAAGTCATTGCAAAATTCTGATTCTAATATCTGATGTTATTTAGCCATTTAACTTACATTGCTAGGGAACTTTTTGTCAGAAACTAAAAACAGGAACCGTTTATTTTCTCCCTAGTAAACTATAAGCACATTTTCTTACATGTCTTTAACTAATGCTTCACCTATTCACATAAGAAACTACTAAGGTGGAAACATTCGCCAAGAGATGAATAGTGCATCCTGTGGACAGTGTGCGCTTCTAAACCTTCCACTTGGGCATGATCAAATGCTGGCTGCTCTTATAAGGGTAAAAAACTGTTGATTGCTGATAGCCTGAATTTTTCCAGAAATCTTAGTATCAAAGCACTTTCTACACACCTTAGTGACAGAGATGCACTTATGTGTGGATTTGCTATGGTGCACGCTATGATTACACACTTAAATCACTGTTTATGTACATCAGCACCTAAACACCAGAGAAACTTGATGCAACCTTCTATTCATACTGTTAAATTTAAATCAGTTAATCAATAAAGTTTTAATCTCCACTGAAAATCCCATTCAATCCAGCTATTTGCCTTTTCCCAAAAGAACTGAAAACATCATACACCATAGTGATTAATGTATGTGCAACCATATTTACAGCAGTACAATTTGTCATAGCCAGATCTTGGAAACAACTAAAATGCCCATCACCTGAAGAATGGACAAAAATATGTGGTATTTTTATGCAATGAAATATTATTCAGCTATGAAAAAACACAAACTCAAAACCTTCATAGGTAAGTGGATGCAACTTGAGGATATACTCATAAGTGAAATAAATCAGACCCACATATGTAAATATCATATCATCTCCCTAGTGTAAGAGCCTGAAGGAAGAAGTAAAACCTGAAAGCTATGATATAGAAAGAAACTGAACTTAAGGATTAAACAACAAAGATGAGAGAAAGGAGAACAGATAGGTAAAAAGGAGGGGGGAAACATGCAAGTTCATGTACAAGCCTGGGACTCAGACTGGATCAGTCCTGGCCCCCTTTGCATCTGAGCATAGGGTTTGTTGCAAGGATACAAGCCAAGCCAATTAGATTTCTCTCTATAAAGATTCTGTATGAAACTTACAGGAAATATCCTCACTTTCTCTCATTTTCAATTAAAGGAAAACATTTGTATGCCAACTTGATTTGTTGAGTAAAAATAGAAATAAAAATAGAGACCATTGAAAGATTCTAGGTTCTTAGAATTGAATGCTGCTCTGCCCTTAGTTATTAGTCAGGTAATGCATCAATGTATTTCTCTCCTGCTTAAACTAGGCTGTTCAGGTTTTGGACACACAGAAGTAAAAGCATATTGCCTCATAAATTACTTAACCTAGTTGAACACAGATCATCATTGCAAAATGTAAGTGCTAGGGTGTACATCATGTACTTCTTATAAAATTATAACTTATGTTTAAAAGCTAAATGTGTATTAGCTAGGAGTATAACAGAAATTATTTTCTCCTCACCACTCCTTTACTGGCATAACAAAGAAAAAGAACATGTACAATAGACCTTTTGTGTTCACATGTGAAAGGCTTACTAATGTACCTACAGTTTAAGGCAAGTGTAGGGTACTTTCTGCTTTAATTTTTAGTATTTTATATCTGTAAAAATCAATTGGACATTAGAGATACAATTCTTAATAGAGGTTAATATTTACATTTTATAAAGTAAATAAAAGTACACTATGGATTATAGTTTTTACTTTTTCAAACATAATGATTTAAACTGGAAAGAATACTTAATAGCATCTCTAGTACAGTTATTATGCTCTATTATTCCACCTGTTTATAGCCCATGCCTTCTACCCCTGTTAATGCACAGCCCTGGCCAAGGATACCATTGTAAATTTGCTTCCACAAAATTAGTTTTCCAAATGCACAGCATGTGAAAAAATTCTTTAAAAAGCATGACGCAATAGAAGCCCATTTTAATGATATTTGACAAGGCATCAGACTGAATCAGGAGTGGCATAGGGCCTGCATTTGAAAAAAATGCTAATTGCTTTGTATTTGCTTAAAATTGATTGTATATTTTCATTAGTCACAATTGTATTTAACCACTTATATTCTGAAGACTGTGTTAGGCTAGGTTCCCTACCCCTGCCACACACACACATATACACGCCTGAACTGCTGGAACAAAATATTTGATATTTTCATCTTAAAGAAGGAAAGGTCTAATCTGTCTCACACTTTTAGAGATTTCTATCCACTGCTGCCTGGCTCCAAGTGAGAAGTGTCACCGTGGAAGAGCATAGTGGAGCAGAGCTACTGAGTTCACCATTGCTGGGAAGTAGGAGAGGTACAAAGAGTACCATGGAGGAAAGGGTCTCTGTCTTTGTCTCTGTCTCTGTCTCTGTCTCTCTGTCTCTCTTTCTCTCTCTGTCTCTTTCTCAGTCTCTCTCTCTGTCTGACTCTCCCTCTCTCTGCCCCCCCAATCTCTCTGATTGTGGGTGACTGTCCCCCAACAAGAGTAAATAGAAAAGACCTCTGCGATCAGGGAGAGAAAAAGCTCAGAGAATTGCCTTGCTTCAAATGAGATTAAGGAGATGTGTAAAATACAGGAAACTGCAAAATTTTGTAGAAAAGTACCACTCTAATAAAACTGTAGCAGTGCAAGCAATGAATCTGTTCAATGATAATGCAATGTCACATTTTGTGGAATCTTTAAAAGGAAGCAAAAGCATATGTTCTTGTTAAAATAATGTGAAAGGAAAAATAGCACTAGTTGTATTAGTGACAGTGAGTGTCATCGTACAGTCCTTTTTCTTGTTTCCCTACCACCAGCCACAAAGGTTTTCAAAGATAAGTGCAGGTTAATTTGATTACTTTTCTCTATATTTTGTATTTTACTTATTATTTTGTATTATATTACAGCATTGTAATTACATTTATATGAATATTTTTGGGTTGAGGAATGAAGCATCTGAATTTTCACTATTTCTTACAGGGAAATTTGCTTAGATACATGAGTGCTTTGGGTCACAGGTATGTTTCCTGAATGAACTGTGCTCACAAACCAAGATTTGAGGTTGTGAGGGGTTTGTGAGAGAGATAGGATACAACTCTTACTCTTAAATGACCTATAATTTGTGACAGTGAATAATGTCTTTTCTTCCTCAGAAAAGCAATTCTAATTAGGTCTTTCATTTCCATGGATGGAATTTATATTAGTTAGCTGTTTGCAAAAGTAATCCTTTTTCCATTTTGTCACCATGTCCCTTAAATCTATTTTTCCAAGCTCTTGTACAGAGTTTGTATAAGTTATGCTGTGCTGTTACCATTCTCACTTTTTGAACGACACATGACAACTTTTGCTTTTAATGTAACCAAAGAGAATTCAATTTTTTTCCAGTATCACTTAGAATAGTGTTCTTATTTTCTACATGTACTGGCCTATGAAGCATTGCTCTATACTGACAAAACACAAGGCATAATAACTAACAGAAAAGTAACCCTAACAACTTGCTCCAACAAAAAACATGTATCGTGCTGAAGCATGAAGCATCTCAGTGGGAAGTTAGTAAGCAAAATTGAGAACTTTCTGAGCAGAGAGGGTGAGATATACAATATGTAAAGTTATGAATCATGTAGGTGTAATTAAGGAACTATATGAGGTTTGTTATGACAAGAACATGGGCTAATGTTGGGGTAAACAGGAATAAGAAATATGCAAGAAATGAGCTGTCCTGAACAGCTTTGCATGCCTAATGAGGCACTTTTTTATAGAGGCAATGGAAAAGCATTGAAGGACTATAAATACTCTGGTGATATGGTCATATACATTTTGGAAATACATTCATATCAAAAGGAAGGATAGTGTTGAAAGCTTAAGTCTTTTTCAGTCATTCAGATTATAAAGTATTGCACCTTGAAATACTGCTATGACTTTAGGAATGAATTGTAAATTATGCCAGAGCTGAAATTGCATAATTTAAAGGTCATAGGGCTGACACAGAAGAGTCTATGGCAGAAATAGTAAATAGGAAGTAGGCAGTGTGATAAATCTAATACATGTAAAGTGGCTTTCTGGAGTGTTCAGGCTGACTGTAGGCTACAGGAATTGCAGTCTACTTGGAAATTTATAGATGATCCACAGTTGCCATGGCACATGAAGGGAAATGCGACATAATTACCCTGTGAAATTGACATTATTGGCTGCCTAACAGGGAACTGTTTCACAAACATACTTTCCTTTCAGAACCCCAGTTTTTCTTTAGAAAGCGAATTTTCTGGGATATAATTCACGTCCTTCAAGTAAAAAGGCCCACATAGGACAATTTCAATGAATTGTGCTGTGTATCACTACATCTGTTGTTGTAGAATAATTGCTTTAAAAGCCTAAGTCCATTAGTACTTGACACTTCTTTAATCATGGGAATTGGTTTAGAAATGGGAATATGATACAACTCAATTTGGAGTTTTTATGGATGTTTTGAGAGACTTTATTTGCTATTACTATTATTATTACTATTACTATTATTATTGTTAATAGCAGTAGTAGTAGTACAGCAGTATTTTGGTGGTCATGCTGGTGGTTGTAGGAAGGATGGAATCTATCGCCATCACAGTAAGCTACATCCCAACTCCTGTTTTACATTTAGCTCAGGTTCACACTGAATAGCCCAAATCAGGCTTACATTTGTGACTTCTGCTGACTCAGTCATCCAGAATGTGGGAAGGATGGGCCTGCAGCACCATATGAAGTGCCTGTTCTTAAACAAGGATTAAACCAAATTCAAATGATTAATCAGCATTCATTAATTAAATGAGTCTGATCTAAGAATTTTATTAACTGTAATTAAACACAGGAGTTAATGAGTCTTTGCTTTCTTTTCTTCAGCAGAACTCCCAAATTTTTTTTTCCATTTATTTTTATTTTATTAAAATACAAATGTCAATCAGACAGTTTCAAGACACCTTAACCATACAGAGTCGATGAATTAATACATTGCAAACTGTTTTCATAACGTTTTGGTACTGTACAAGGTGCATACATGAAATTATATTTACAGGTTTTTTTATAGCTGAATTATATCAAAGATTCAATAA
>PVKA01047213.1:0-14443 GCA_004027165.1 Ctenomys sociabilis | reverse complement strand
AAGAAGAAGAAGAAGAAGAAGAAGAAGAAGAAGAAGAAGAAGAAGAAGAAGAAGAAGAATAGGAAGGGGAGGAGGAGGAGTAGAAGAGCTGGTTTCTGTGTTCTTCATCAGTCTTTAACATCAGAAACCCAGGCTTTCTCATGTTTGTACTCCAGGTTTTATACTAGTGGGTGTCCATTTCCTTGTGCCTTGTGCCTCAAACAAACAGTTACATCATTAGTTTCCCTGTTCCTGTGCCCTTCAGACTTGGGCTTAGCCATACAACTGGCATGATATGGTGTTTAGTTTTTGGACATTTTCTTCTAGACACTTCCGTCTACAAACTAAGTCAGTCCAGGCACATCATTCAATCATTCTCTCTGTCTGTCTGTCTGTCTGTCTGTCTGTCTTTTTCTCTCTCTCTTTGTCTCTTTCTTTCTCTGTCTGTCTCTCTGTCTGACTCTTCGTCCCTCTGTCTCTGCCTCTCCCCATCTCTCTCTCTGTCTCTGTCTTTCTCTCTCTGTCTGTCACTCTGTCCGACTCTCTCTCAGTCCCTCTGTCTGTCTCTCTGCATATCTCTCTCTCAGTCTTTGTCTTTCTCTGTCCGACTCTCTCTGTGTCTCTGTCTCTGTCTCTCTGTGTCTCTCTGTCTTTCTCTCTCCATCTCTGTCTTTCTCTATCTGTCACTCTGTCCGACTCTCTCTCAGTCCCTCTGTCTCTGTCTCTCTCTGTCTCTGTCCCTCTGTCTCTGTCTCTCTGCATCTCCCTCTCACTCTTTGTCTTTCTCTCTCTGTCTGTCTCTCTGTGCGACTCTCTCTGTGTCTGTGTCTGTGTCTCTGTCTCTGTCTGTCTGTCTGTCTGTCTCTTTCTCTCTCTCTGTCTACCTTCTATCTACCTACCTATCTACTTGCCTATCTGTCTGTCATTAATCTATCTAGCCCTCCATTCATCTATCATGTAGCATTGTTTCTAACCCTCTGAATAAAACTAACTGATGCAGAGCACTTCACACTGAGCAATTTGTGAGACTGGGAAAAGCAAGGGTAATTTCAGGAAGTAAGAAAACAAGGGAGAGAAAGAGAAAAATTGTTCAATTTTACAATTAGAAGCAAATGTAAAAACACATTGGGGGCACTATTTATTTTCCTTTTTTTGTTTGTTTGGTTTTCTGTTTTTGTTTTTTGTGATAGGGTTTCAATATACAGTTAAGGCTAAACTTGAAATCACTTTGTGGCCCAGGTTTATCTTGAACATGAAAGGATGCTCCTGGCTCCACCTCCTGAGTGGTGGACTTACAAGCCTGTGACCCCACACTAGAGCTGAGAATCCTATTTCTAAAGAAATTACAACATTTTAGTTTTTCTAGGAAATTATAACAGCTTCCCAATTACAGTGACAAGTAAATCAAAATAATAAAGAGCTGACACTAATATCACTTAAGTTGTAATTCAAATTCATTGACAGGGTAATTGGGGACACTGATCAAATGCAAGCGAAGTCCAAGACTCATTGAAATTTTACAAAGGTCAAAAATACCCAGAAACCACTTCTTGTATATGCACAATTACTAAAAAGTGTGTAAGAATATCTAGCTAATATAATTATTAGTTGGTGAAGTCCTTTATATTACAACAAAAATAAGGTGTGTGATATTCTTATCTTTCAATTACCTGTTAAAGAAAGCGCATACCTATAAAAAGTCTTCAATGTAAATAAAGTAACTTTTGAATAGTGAGATACAGTTTTTAAACAATCAATAATTATAAATCCATCTAGTTATGATAGGTTGGAGACAACTACTTTGGACATAAAAGTTGAATAAACTATATTTACAGTGAGACACATGATAAATGTTCCTACTGATCCATTCAGCTCCTACAACTGTTTGTATATGTGTACAATTCCATGAATATATTGATGTTATTATGCATCACTGTTCTCTCCTACCTCATTGCTGTAAGTTGTTGATTAGAGTAATGAAAATAGACTGCAAAACTAGATTGCTTATATCTGAACTACAGTCAACAACATAGGAGCCGTGTTATCATGATTGTATTACTCAATTTTTACAGGCCTTAGACGAGAACATAAAACGAACATCAATTTTACACTGTTTCATTAAGATGATCCTTGTGACTTCATCACATTTTGCTCAGCTATGAAGACTCACTCATGTTTAGTGTACCCATTTACTCCACAAAGTTTTTGGCTATAAATTCACCTTCAAACCCACTTAAGTGAAACAGCATCTATGCTCACAATAGTTTCAATTACCTTCTAATGAATTTATATAATTAGATTACAATTTCCATTAAATTGTTTGCTTCCCAATCTCTATACTCTGAGCAGTTGAAGAAGCTAAGAGCTGTGATTTTTGTGGAAGAGCTTCGTCTCCAGTAATCTGCACTATGTGCCACATGGTAGACAATAAATAATAAATAATGCAGTGCATTTTAGAATACATTTTTAGAGAACAACCTAGTAGCCTTAAGGAAATAATTTTTCATATTGTAAGGATATATATATTTATAAAGTATCTGAGTTGCAAACTTTATGATTATCTTTCCTTAAACCTGGAGGTGTTCTTCATAAGTTATTTTATTATTCTGCCAAAGAAAAACTTCATGATCAGAGAATATAAACACTTTATGGAATTTGGTTCACTGACATAACCTCAAGGTAAAAATTTGAATAACTTAATTAATAAAACACAATGAGATCATAAATAATGGCAAATGTAATTATTTTCTAGTGTTGAAATTTTCAATTTATTTCTTTGTTCTATGACTCTTTTTGTCATCCAAATATAAGGAAAAAAATCAGTTGCATAGATTTAAAAGCAACAATTTTACTTATATGAGTAATTATTGTAAAAAGCTATTGCTGTTACTATTCCAATTTATTTAATTTTAATACTGAGAATCAAACTCGAACCTCATATATGTCAAGCAACCACTCTTCCTTGAGCTGTACCCCAGTTCTGCATATTTTTAGGCTAGTACATTCAAAAAAATGTGTGAATTAGTTATTTCATTACAGTTTTTAGCTGAAAAGGAGACAGTGTTCTTCATAACTGCATTAGTATTTTTTTTAAAATGTTCTAATAGCAGAAATTACCTTTGAATGACAATTTTTGTGGAATTGTTTGGAGAAGTTTTAGAAGTATTTGTGCAGAGCACCAAGCAGGGTATCCTTTTCACATATGCCTAGAGTTAGAGTTGAGATATGATTTGTTAAGCCTGATTTTGAAAAATAAGAAACTAGATTGAATTTTTCATTTCAGTGACACTAAGTTGGTGTTGTTAAATTTTAAAATTTAACTTGTGTATCATATTTTTACTTGACACTAGTGGAAATCCTAAGATATTATAATTCTATTCTAAGTGTTTCTGGATGAACAGAAATATAATTTTAGATAAGCAACCAGCACATTATTATAAGTACAATCTTAATATAATTAGTAATTTATTCTGGGTATTTTAACTTTAGAAATATAAGTGAAAGAATATTCTACAATAGATGACATATACTTTTTTATTGTAAATGAAGAAATGGAAAAACATTTGCTACCGGAAGAGTGTTTTTATTGCTGAGATTCTAATGCATTTCTTTATTTTCCTCAGAAATATTATTGGCTTTTCAAAAGTTTTACTTTTATCAAGCTGTTAACGCATAGTATGTTGTTCACAAAATTTCATTTTACATGATCCACACTGACATAACTTTTAAGATAGGTAACATACTTTATATGTAATGATGAAAGACACTAGAATTACTAAATTAAAAATACTTTGAGCTTTCCTAGTGTTTGGCAAGACAAAGTATAATTCACTGCAGGTTAGTGTTCTATACATTTAGAATTAAGATAAAAGGAACTAATAGAGAAAATATATAAAAATTCAAGGAGCAGAATAATATATTTCCCTGTTTCTGATGGAATCCTCTAACAAGCCTGTATAAAATGATTTCTAGCTGAATGTTTAAAAGTGAGAGGTGAAAACTATAATGATATTTTTAAATTTGTATGTTATTTGGATTTCAAAGAGAAAATTCTAATATGGAAGATAATTTAATACACTTATCAACTAAGCGATTTGTTAGGATTTACTTATATCATACTTTAAATATGATATAGCGTTAAGTGTAATGCTTTACACTTCCATTAAGAAAGTTGAAATATGTTTATATATAGAACATTTCAACGTATTGTGTACAAAAGAAACACTGGTATAGCTTCCTTTTGTTTGTAATGCTACGTGTGATACTTGTTTACTAATCAAATGTTTCTTTCTCTTGAACAATAAAAATGTGTTCACTTACCTTACACACACTGTACAGGTATTTTGAATCAGGAAATCAATAGATCAAATTTTAAATGTAGCCAGCAAAAGACTACTACTTAATGATTACCCTTCAGCTTTCTATTAAGTACCTATTTCAATGTTATTGTAAGAATTGACTAGTATTTATTTGAAGGTACCATCAGACTGAAGTAAATTGTAGTTTGGACCACAGTTTTCTTAAATAAAAATGATACATAAAATACAAATATACAGAGGAAATGATTTTTATATACTAATAATTTTGAAATAGTTTTCTTTGATACAAAGTAGAAACCATGTGAAAATGTTAATTTCAGGATACTACTAAACAAGTGAGTATTTGTGGGACACAATAATTTTCTCTTTGGGGATTGGGGTGATAGCTCAGCAGTCTAAGCACTTGTCTGGCAAGCTCAAGATCCCGAGTTCAGTGCCCAGTAACACATGCTGTGCTGGCCCTTGACCTGAGTGTGGTGGTACAGGCCTACAATCTCAGCACTGGAAAGTCTGAGACAGGAGGATCACTATAAGTCTGAGCTGTGTAGTGAGATGCTGTACAAAAAAAATACATAAAGAAGCCATCCTATAACTCCCTGGAGCTCCTGTCCCCAAGCCCGCCAAGCAAATGACAATTTTTGTGACCCTTCTGGCTCCTGATCCACTGCAGCCCATCCCCGTGAGTGGGTGGGAGAATGTTCAGTTTGGTGCTGACATCAAGCGCTATGCAGAGCCCCTGCCCACGAGACCTTAGAGCTAGCAAGTGAGAATTTCTGAGACTCACTTTGCCAGATCCACCGGAGCCCATTCCGCTCTGCATAACCCCAGAGCCCATGCTTCCAAACCCAACAAGCGAGTGAGAATTTCTGTGCCTCTCCCAGCTCTTGATCCAGCCCAGCATGGTATCGTGAGTGCTTGAGAGAGCTTCGGTGCTCCCTGGGGCTCCGTGGGCCAGGGGTTCAGCAGAGGAGAACCACAGGTTCACAGTAGTGCCAGAAGGGCTGCAGCCAAAAGGAGCTGAACACAATAGCTAGATCCAGGCCAGGAATAACTGGATAATCTCAAACTTAGCTAATCGGTACTCAAATCTCATTACATGCTAAGGTAGTAACTGCATGAAAGTGCTACACTAAAGGTCAGAGGACAGCACTCTACAAAATGACAAAGACAAGGAACAAAATGCATTCTCACCATAAGTGCAGATCTTGCCTATCATAGAATTATGTAGAAGCACAGCGTTATCTATCCCAACTGTACTGTCTATACACACACATCATGATTTTTTCTTTCTTCAACACTTTCTTTGTCTACACCTGTCAAAAGTGGGCACTCCATTGATAATCAACTACCTTAGGTGATTGAACTCGACACCACAATCCAACACAGTCCAGCATTCTGCAACCGTAGGGAGTTATTCAAAGAAATTGTCGACCATATCCATTTACAGCTCAGCTTAATATTATGGGCTCATGATGTATACTTCATTTTTATACTTTTATACTTTTCTGCTGGATGGTTAAGACCTAGGTAGATCAAAACTAATATACCAACACATGAACTTTATATTTCCAATGTGGTCATTGAAGTCTTCTCAGGGTTTATCTTGTAGTCCTGTACATTATTCTGTAGTTCCTTTGTCTGTATCATCCATGTGGATGAGTCACGGCCAATGCTTGACCAGGTTGCTCTCTGTGGATATTATGTCAGCTTTTAGTGCTATGGTCATCTACTAGGTAAATAATTATTGAATTTTTGGTATAATTCAGCTATAAAAAACCTGTAAATATAATATCATGTATGCACCTTGTACAATACCAAAACGTTATGAAAACAGTTTGCAATGTATTAATTCATCGACTCTGTATGGTTAAGGTGTCTTGAAACTGTCTGATTGACATTTGTATTTTAATAAAATAAAAATAAATGGAAAAAAATGCATTCTCATGCCTCAAGCCCACCAATGATAAGTGCAGAGGACACTAGTTCAGCTGAAATGAAAGAATTAACAGAGGCGGAAGCAAAGGAACAAAAGCAGAAAGGTATAGAGGAACTCACACCAGAATTAACACCCGAAATGAAACATTAAATTTTTGAATACATAGCATCTGAAGTAACAAATCAAATCCAGAAACATATGAGGGAAACCCAATGCCCACCCAGAACAAGTGCAGAGAACACTATTCCAGCCAAAACATATGATTTAACAGTGTCACAAGCAAATAAACAACAACAGGAACTCAGAGAAGAAATAATTTCCAAAATAAAGAGAGAAATCTTTGAAATAATAGCATCTGAAGTAGAGAATCAATTATGGAAATATATGGAGGAACCCCAATTTGGAAAAAAACTCTTTGGTAAAAGAATTAATAGCTACCTCTAAAGTAGTCATTGATAAAAAATTTAGAGGCAATTATAAATATGAGTTACTCCTGGAATGAGCAATACAGTAAAGAAATAGATCTCATGAAGCAAAGTCAGAGTGATAAAGAAGAACTAAAAATCTCAGTCACTAGTCTACAAAACCGTTTGAGTGAAAAGGCAGACAGAGTTTCAGATCTTGCAGATGGTGGTGCAGCTGGTGAAAAGGTATCTCTTAAAAACAACGAGGATGCAGGAAAAAGTAATCAATCACCTGCAATGTGAGTCCAAGACGAACAATGTGAGATTAATAGGCATTAATGAGAAAAAGGAGTCAATACAACTGATATAAAAAGAATATGGGCATAAATAATAGCAGAAAACTTCCCAAATATGAGGAAACGATCTAACATTCAGAGAAGCAAAGCATACAAAACGCCAAATAACTTCAACACAACTAAAAACACACCAAGACATATAACAGTCAAGATCCAGGAATCCAACACAAGAATAATATACTGACACCTGCTAAAGAAAAGAAACACATCACATTCAAAGGAAAACCCATCAGAATTATACCTGACTTCTCTTCACTAACCATGAAGGCAAGGAAGGCATGGAGCAGAGTTCTTCAAGTCCTGTATGAAAACAAATTCCAGCCCAGAATACTATTCCCTGTGAAACTCTTTTTCAAATTTGATGGATAAGAGAAATACATCAAAGACAAAGAACAATTTAAGAATTTCATGATGACAAAGCCATCCCTACACAGGCTGCTGAAAGATGTCCTAGAGAGGGACCACAATGACCAGAATTCCATGAATGAGGACAGAAGGAACCCACTAAACAGGGCAAACAATTAAACACAAGACAAAAAGGAGTAAACAACAGCAGGTAAATAACATGACAATCAACACATTCTAATTATAACCATCAATGTAAATGGACTCAACTCACCAATTAAGAGAAATAGAGTGGAACAGTGGATTCAGAAACAAATACCAACAATATGCAGTGTACAAGTAACACACTTAAGTCAAAAAGACATTCATAGGCTTAAAATCAAAGGATACAAAACAATACTACATGCCCCAGCACCTCAGCAAAAAAGCAGGAATAGCAATTCTGTTCTGAGACAGTCTCAACTTCAAACCAAGAATGATCAAAAGAAATAAAGAAGGCCACTAAATATTGATTAGTGGAAAAATTCAAGAGTAAGAGGTAACACTCATAAACACCTATGCACCAAACATAGGAGCACACAACTATGTAAGACAAATCCTAATGGACATAAAAGCCTAATGTCAAAGACTACAATCTTAACAGGAGACGTTAAAACACCCTTATCTCAAAAAGCTAGGTCAACTGGACAAAAAAGTAGCAAAGAAGTAGCAGAACTGAACCAGAGCTTGGAACAAATCGAATGGTGGACATATATACAGAATGTTTCACCCAACCACAGCTGAATACACATTTTTTTTCAGGTGCACACAGGTCATTTTAGAAAATAGACCACATATTAGTCAATAGGTCATGCTTAAGTGTATGAAAGAAAACAGAAATTATCCCATGCATATTATCCAACCACAGTGCAATGAAATTGGAAATAAGTGACAAAAGGAACTAGAAACACCCGCTAAATACATGGAAAATAACCAACACCCTATTCAGCAATCAATGGGTCACATATGAAATTAAACAAGAAGTTCAACAATATCTACAATTCAATGAAAATTCAACAACAACTTATCTGATTTATGGGATGCAATGAAGGTGGTTCTCAGAGAGAAAATCATGGCTATGAACTCCCATACAGGAGGAAAACAGAGCAGGAACAAATAAACACCCTAATGGTGCAACATCTAGAAAAGGAAGAGCAAACCAAACCCAGAGCCCAAAGATGGGAAAAAATCAAAAAGATTAGTGGAGACATTAATTCAATTGAGATGAAGAAAACAGTTCAAAGAATCCACAAGTCAAAAAGCTGGTTGTTTGAAAGATTAAATAAAGTTGATAAGCCCCTAGCTAACCTCATCAAAAAGAGGAAAGAAAACATTCAAGAAGAGGCAATAAGAAATGAAAAGGCTGAAATCACCATAGAACCAGTGGAAATTCAGAAGAATATCAATAGCTACTTTGAGAATCTTTATGCTCACAGAATAGAAGACACAGAACAAAGAACACTATTAAAAATAGCCAACAAGATATGAAGCATAATAAAAAGCCTGGCGACAAAGGAAAGTTCAGGTCCTGATGGATTCACAGCTGAATTCTACAAGAAATTTATAGAGGATATAATCCCTATACTCCTCAAACTCTTCAACGAAATTGAAAAGGAAGCAGTCCTCCCATAATCATTTTTTGGAGGCAAGTATTATGCTGATTCCAAAACCAGGGAAAGACACAACCACAAAAGAGAGCTGCAGGCCAATCTCCCCCATTAACATCGATGCAAAAATCCTCAGTAAAATACTAGCAAACAGAATACAGCAAAACATCAAGAAAATCATACAGTATGAACAGGTAGAATTAATCCCAGGGATGCAAGGATGGTTCACTATTAAAAATGTATAAATGTTATACACTATATTAATAGACTGAAATCTAAAAACCACATGCTCATCTCAATTGCTTCAGAAAAAGCTATTCACAAAGTCCAACACTCATTCATGTTAAAGACCTACAGAAAATTGGAATAGAAGGCCTCTACCTCAATTTGATAAAAGCCATCTATGACAACCCAACAGCTAATTTAATACTAAATGGGGAAAAATTTAAATCTTTTACTCTTAGAACTGATACAAGACTGTCACCCCTCCTATTCAATATAGTTTTGGAATATTTAACTACAGGATTAGAGAAGAGGGACAAAAAAGGAATAAGAATAGGTAAAGAAGCTGTTAAATTATCACTATTTGCAAATGACATGATACTTTCCTTGGAAGACCAAAAAACTACACCAAGAAGCTGCTAGAATTAATACATAAATTCAGAAGGATAGCAGGATACAAAGTCAATACTCAAAAGTCAATAGCATTCCTCTACACAGATAACAAATACAATGAGAGGCAAACCATACAAATAATACCTTTTAGGATAGCACCATGGAAAATGAAATACCTTGGAATTCTCTTAACCAAGGAAGTCAAAGATCTTTTCACAGAAAATCACAACACCTAAAAAAGGAAATCTTAGAGGATTTCAGAAAATGGAAATATATTCCCTGTTCCTGGGTAGGAAGAACCAACATAGTAAATATGGCCATACTCCCAAAATTGTTGTACAGATTTAATGCCACTCTATCAAACTTCTAACATACCTCCCAGACCTAGAGAAAACATTCTTAAAATTTACTTGAAACCAGAAAAAATCTAGAATAGGAAAGGCAATCCTGACCAACAAGGACAAGACAGGAGGCATCAAAATTCCTGATTTGAAATTATACTACAAAGCTACTGTGATAAAATCAACATATTGGCCATGAAAGAACTGAGGATCAATGGAATAGATTAGAAGATGTAAAGGCCTTTATGAGCACACTTAGCCACCTAATCTTTGACAAATGAGCCAAACATGCTTACTGGAAGAAAGATAGCCTGTTTAACAAATGCTGCTGGATATACAGTACTTTTGTGTAATTCTATGAGAAGAAAGTTTTGCCCTAATAGTGTTTAGACAGGATATTCTTTCAGCTTCTTATACTATAGATAACCACTAGGAAGATAACAATGTAAAATGTATTAATTATTGAAACTGTACTACAGTTCAGGTTTAAAAAAATAGGTATACACCTATATTCTCTTAATTCATTGATTAGAGGCATCTGCTCTAATAGTGTTTGTAAATAGAATATCATGTGTGCACCTTTTACAATAAAAAAAACACTACAAAAACAGTATGCAGTGTACTAATTATTGAATCTGTCCTACTAACTTGATTTGAAACTGTCTCATTGCTATTTGTCCTTCAATAAAGTAAAATAAAAAACAAAGAAAATTGATTAAGTTGGTGAAATGAAATCAGATGTAAAAAGTCATTTTAGAATGTCAGTGCCTGATATCTATCCCCAGGGTTATATAGACTTGTACATGAAAAAAATACATAAAGAAAACCCACAAACTGGGAAAAATTATAGCTGACTGTCCATCTGACAAAAGCCTTCTATCTAGAATTTAAAAAGTCAAGCCCTTCTATCCAAATTCAAAGACCAAATGCAAAAATGGGCATCTGAGAAGAATATACACATCTCAGAGAAAGAAATATAAATGGCAAGCAAATATGTGAAAAAATGTTCAACATAATTGTTCATGTAAGAAATGGAAATTAAAACAACACTGAGACTTCATATTACCCCCGAAAGTATGGCTAGCATCACAAAGCCAACAAACATGCTGGATGGGTTGTGAAGAGAAAGGAACATTTCTCCACTTTTAGTGGAAGTGCAAACTGGTACAACCACTATGGAAATCAGTGTGGAGATTCCTTAGAAGTCTGGCACTGCAGATCTCATTTAAACCACATATTTTCCTGTTGGATATTTTTCCAGAGGAACTGAAAACCTCATACCACAGTGATATATTTGTATCCATGTTTATTGTAATAGCTACATCCTGGAAGCAACCCAGATGCCCTTCAACTGAAGAATAGATAAAGATGTGTTATGTTTACACTTGGGAGTATTATTCAGCTATAAAACAGGATAAATTTGAGTCTTTTGTCAGTAAGTGGATGCAACTAGAGAACATAATCTTAAGTGAAATAAATCAGACCCAAATGTCCAATATCATATTGGCTCCTTAGTGTGAGAACCTGAGAGAGAAAAGTGGAGTCTGAAGGATACAACAAATACTGGGGAAAAAAGAATGAACTTATTCAAAAGGAAAAAATTACTGAGTTGAGGAGGAGTGGGATTAAAAAGATTTATCTATGTATGTAAGCAGGTTTTTTATGTATTTATTATAGGGTCTCACTACGTAGATGACTCATAGTGATTCTCCTGTTTTCAGCCTTCTAAGTGCTGGGATTGCAGGTTGTGCCACCACAGTATGCTCTGCTGGCAGGGGCAGGGCTGGCACAGCATTCTGGGGATGAAACTTTGGCCTGTGCACTCTACCTAAGCAAGCACTTTGGTCTGCTGAGCTATTTGGCAGGCCCTAAGCAGATTGTTTTTGGACAAATGTCCAATGCATTTCTGCTGGTCTATCGAAAGAAGCAGATAATACTTAGTATGTTTTGTAGTCTTTTTTCAATTGTATTTTTTCTCTTCTTAATTACTTATACATTTCTTTCTTTTTTTCCTTCTTCAAAGTTTGCATGCATGTATCTGGTAGTATGAATAATTGGTTGGAAAACAAACTATGTATTACAACAAATACTGTGAAATTCATATTATTTTGCTAAGTAAAATTCTGCATCACTTGCAATTTTCTCTGTTTTAATTCTAATTTATACTCTTTAAAAAATAAAATAATTTTAAAAAAACTTCACTTCTAATAGGTAAATTCTGACGTCTCTCAATTTGGCTAGAAAATGTAAATGAATTTATTTTTTGCTAACTTTTTTTATAAATATAAGACATAGAATTAAAATGCTTGTCTTTGTTCTGGACTGTGTAAGGGTCAGTGCTGTTTACCAGCATTAATAACCTTCAGCGGAAATTATACAGACACGTGTGGGACTTTGGCACCTTTCTATGAGATAGAAGATGGACCTAATTCTCCTCCTCAGCTCTATGATGACATTTATTACTTTACAGAATCTAATATTGTCTCATCTGTGAAAAACATTTCTCTAAGTAATGCACACCTAAATGCACAGGGACTTTGAAATCAATCAAGAATATTGAGCTATAATCAGAGTTCTGAATCTAGTAGGAGCGAGCCATTCAGTGCCCCATGGTATTCAGATAGGAAAAGATTAGTGGAGTGAGAAGATGATGCCTCCAGTGATTAGAAAAAATAATATATCATAGAAGAAAGGCCATTAAACTAAATTGTCTATTTTCCTTAAAATATATCATTACTACAGCTATTGGTAATATCTTGATGTTCCTGCAATGCTTCATATGCTCATAGGTGGAGTTCTTCAAAGGTAGCTGGATCTAGAGTATGTGATACTGGGATTAGGAGGTCTTGGTACTGGATTAATCTACTAACTGTCCTAGAGTAGTTCTCAGTGTGACTAGACTACAGGGAAGCCCCACACTGAGTGTGGGTGGTGCCAGATAATACACTTGTAAACTGGATTTAATGAAAAGGGAAACATGAGAGGTAGGCTGTTGCCTCCTGCCTGCCCTGCCTTCAGTAAGTGCTGCCCCATACTCTACCACTATTAGTAAAACTCATAGCTATACATAGTTATGCAGTGACATTCACAGCATTGTGTTAAATCTAAAAGAAAAATAAATACATGTGCTATCACTCATCAGTGACATCTCCAAAGTGTCAACCCAGGAACGGAGAAATTCGAATGCTAGCAGTGAGATGTATCAAACGGAGGATGTACTGGGATGGTATTATACTAATGAATGTTAGGGGTATTATGTCATCTAGACAGGAGGGGTATGTGCAAGATGTATGTACCATAACATAACAATAGCAGTTAATGACTATGTTACGTATCTGAAAATTTCGAAGTATCCTTAAAATATTCTTAAATATTTTAAGTATTCTCACAAAAATGATAATTATATGAGATAATGTGTATAGTAACTAGCTGCAGGTAAGCATCTAACTTGTAGAACTGTTTACAAACGTCATAATAAATGCATTAAAATACGTGACCAAAAATAATAAATATGGAAGAGAAAACATCAAGAAAAAAGAAATCAATGTAAGCAAAGCTATATGAATTTTTTAAAAATTTAAAAACCATAAATCTCTGCCTAATAATTAAAAAAAAAATACAAAAAATTACTCTAAGGGCAGACCAAACAGCTCACAGGATCTCTTGTGTCGGCCTGGTTCAAGCATATTGACATGGTAATTGAGACTGGGTGTGGTGGTGTGCACTTGTAATCACAGCTCTTAGGAGGTGGATCACTGTGAGTACAATCCTGTAGTGAGACCCTGAACACCCTGTAGACCATTCCCTAAAAAAGTACTATAACTGGGAATGTAAGAGAATATATAAATAATTTATTCACAAAAATTAAAAAGATTATGAGACCATGTTATTTTTAATTTTTTTTTTAATTTGAAGGAAGGCTCTACAGGGTCTTCAGGGGCTCACTGTTACATCATACGCATAGTGATCGGCCTGTTTACAGCCTCCCAAGAACTGGGATTATAAGCGCACACCACCGTGCCCAGTCTCAATTGCTATCTCAGCTCAGACCAGGGACGGGAGTGGGGGCAGGGCAAGTACGATGACTATCTTAATAAATTATCGTTATACATTATAAACATCCAAATGAAGTCTTAATTTCGACGTAATACATCAAATATTTATACAAGATAAATATTTATTTACATTTTACTAGTATTATATTTGTCCCATTAATTTTGTACACCTTTGATATTGCATAATTCTCATTTTTTGCCCATAATATTTGCATATCGATATTTATTTATGATACCAGTACATTGACAGAATGGATATTCTATTTGTCAATGTGTTGTAAGATATTTTTCTTTTTTATTTTATTTTTATAATTTTTAATTTTTTTCATTTTATTTTATTGTATTGAAGAACAAATGACAATGAGAGAGTTTCAAATCAAATCAGCAGACAGATTCAATAATTAATACATCACATATTGTTTTCGTAGTGGCTTTTTGTAGAACAAG
>PVKA01047212.1:0-14444 GCA_004027165.1 Ctenomys sociabilis | reverse complement strand
TAAAAAAAAAAAAAAAAAAAAAAAAGGCTCAAGTCAACAACTTCTGACATTGTCAGTTCTACAGATAATGCACTACTATGATGAACTACTGGACTATATTGGATTATTTTGCTGAATTCATACTCCTACAATATTTAAATGGCAATGGAATATCTATCTCTGACAAAACTAAATAAAAAAGGAGATACAAATGAAGGACAATTTTGTATCTATATATACAAAATAGAATAGATATATAGCTACTTTCTCTTAATTCAATGAGAAGAAAGATTTGTACTAATAGTGTTTGGACAGGATATCATGTCTGCATCTTGTACTATGAATAACTACTACAAAGACAACAATACGCAATGCACTAATTATTGAAACTCTCCTATTAATCGGTTTTGAAACTATCTCATTGCTATTTGTTTCCCAATAAAATTAATAATAATAAAAAAAGAAATTCTAAAAAGAGCAGTAAGGCAGGGAGAGGAGCAGCATGGGCTCGCATCTTGAGTGGTGCCATTAACATGCAGAGCTTGCAGTTCACAGCTCACTCTCCTTGCCACCTTTCCTACCACTCAACTCTGTTCTCCCTGCCTTATAGACTCTCCCTGCTGGTTCATCTCTCCTCATGTACTTCTCAGAGCAGCAATAATAGATGAATGATAAGAACTACCCCACTTCCATCCAAGGTAAAGACTGAAACTGTCTGTAAGTGAGGAAAAAAGTCAGATTAATCTGTCTGCCTGTATGGACTTTTTTTCTGTTGTAAACATTACCTCAAGCTGGGATTCTCTTCCCTAACTAAAGAGTAGGAAGATGTGGTACTAAGAGCTTGTGTCCCTTTGTAGCTAAAGAGGTAGAAGCAGGGGAAGGAACTCCCACCCTCACATGGTGACAGAGAAGGAGGATGGCAGATACCTCCCACCTAGGCCTCAATAGACACATTCCTGAGGACACAACACAGCATTCTGAATTTCATAATTACATACATATGGAAGGATATATAAACAAAATTAGATTACATCCGTGATCTGGAAGAGAATATTTTTCAGGGCAAGGCTAAATTCTATACCTGTGTTTTAAAAGTGAATCAATTTGATGGACAACATTAGGTAAATAATTCAATCATCAATACATGTTTAACTGACAGCTCCTGATTAAATCTTAAATTATTCAGAGATCTCCATGTTTCCAGCCCTACATAAGAGAAAAAGAAATCCATCCAACTTGCAAACCTCTGAGCATCCTTTGGAAAGTCAAACAACTCACCTTGTAGCATCTCTTCCTCTCCGCAGTAAGGCAAGGAAATGAGAGTTACATGTTCAAAGGAGTCAGACAAACATAATATTATATATATATACTTGACATCCATCTCCTGTATGAAACCTCATTGTCCCTGTATAACAAAAAGTAAATATTTACCATGAGCCAGCAGAGGTAGGAAATGATCAGTGCCAGGCCATCAATCACTGTGAGCCCTGTTCCCATTTTAATAACCGTGGAAGGGAGGGCAGGCAAGGGCAATGAAGACTGGCCAGGAGATAAGAGTTTGTCAGAGGAGTCAAATGGCTCAGAGTGGAAGGATATAAGGTGGACTATTCAAGTATGCAGACTGCGAAAGTCCCAAAAGATGAGCCTGGGAAGTGGAGGCAGAAGGGCAAAGTGGTTAGGAGAAACACAGCTTCTGTTGCTGGACCATCTGCTTCTCCACTTGCCAGCTGCAGGATCATGACCAAGACGATTTCTCTGGGGTTTTTTCTACATTTGTAAAGTGGGAATAATAACAGAACTCTCTTTGTGGATTAAATCAGTTAATGCAGAGCAAGTGCTTAGAAGAGTGGGAACATAAGCACTCAGTAAATAATCATCACATCAGAGGACAATACTTTCTATGCCGCAGACAGAGCCCTAAGCAGGTGATACTCATCTCTGGTAGCTACACTCCACTCTGTACAAGGCCTTGATCAGTTGATTTAGAATGTATGTAATGGTCTACATTTACAAAGCCAATAAGTGGCAGGACTAAGGCTTAAGCTTCGCAGCCCATATCCAGAGTCCGGGGCCTAGCCAATTAGCTATGCTGCCTCTCTTCATCGAAGAGATTGCAACACTTTTGCTTGCTGTCCCTGCCCTCTTTCTTTCCATGTACCAATTTAACATTGGAAAGATAAATTCCCAAGTGAAAATGAAAACACAAAGCAGGATGCAGAATATTTATAGTCTAATCCCAAGGAAAATATTGAGGAAATTAGGGACCGATTAAGCTTGAAAATGAATCCACTAAAGAAGAAAAAGTGAACTTGTTCACAACGCCTCATTCAAGACAGATACTGAATGAGTCTCTGAACAAGAGCTTAGCAAGAGATACATCACAGGATGTGAATGGGGGAATGGATCTGATCGAAATATATGCATTGATACCACAAAAAAAAGACAGAACAGTCCAGAAAATATCACCTCAGGACTGCAATGCACTGCTTATGTCTCCTCAAAATTCATATGCTGAAACCTCAGGGCTGGTGAAATAGCTCAGCATATTAAAGCACCTGCTTAAGCAAATGAGGGGCTGAGGTTTTGATCCCTGGGCCTGCAGTGCTGGCCCCGCCTGCAGGGCATGCTGAGATGGTGATTGAGACTGGGTGTGTGGTGGTGTATGTGCCTGTAATCCCAGCACTTGGGAGGCTATAAGCAGCAGGATCACTACAAGTCCAATCTATGCAGTAAGACCCTGTAAACTCCCTGTACACTCTGTCCTAAATACAAAAAAAAAAAAAAAAGAAAAAAGAAAAGAAGTCTCAGACCCTCCACTGTCCCACCAAACATTAGCATTAGGAGGCAGAAACATAGGTAGATAATTACCTCATGAGGATGAATCTCTTTTGAATAAAATGGATTCCCCTATAGCAGGGACCCCAGAGAGTTCTCTCACTCTTTCCACCAGCTGAGGACACAACAAGAAAACAACTGACACCTAGAATAGGACTCTCACCAGAATCAAACTAGGTCGGTTCCTTGGGGCAATAAGGGTATATGTTCATCATGATTAGCCTTTAGATCTGTGCAGGGCATCAATGGAGCCTACTTCTGGGTGAATGTTGGTATTTAATGGAGGTGGGGATGGGGTCTATGTCTGTCTCTCTTCTCTTCTTTTCTGGCCCTGTTCCATTTTTTTGCTTCCCAGCTAGCATGAATTGAGCTCTCTGTTCCACCACACCCTTGCACCATGATGGCCCTGTCCTATAATTAGCTGACCATGGACTGAACCTCCTGAAGCCATACACCAAGTGAAACCTCTCCTCCTTTAAGTTTTAGATGCCATGTATGGACATCAGTGACAAGAAATCAGACTAGTACACATCCTGATCTCAGACATCCAATATCCAGAACTTGACAGACACATTTCTGTTGTTCGTAAATCATCCAGTTAACGGTAATTTTTACCATAGCCTACATAGACTAGGAGAAGAATTTACTGGGTAAGAATTCACAAGCAAGTAAGACCAATCTTAGCCCCACCTTGCATTACTTGTGTGGTCATAGGCAAGCTATACAAGTCCTCTGATACTCTAGTTCTTCATCTAAGAACATAAGAGGCAGCTTAGTACTAGTCCCCATCTCATAAAGCCATTGTAATCTTAAAATAAAACAAAAAAAAACTTAATACAGCACTTGGTTTATAAGAAATCCTCCATACATGTTGGCTATAAAACTGGTATAGAGTATAAGCAAACATAATTACCAACCTGAGAAAAGGTATATATGTCTCATTCATGCCTGGAAACTCTTATGCATAAGATAGCTGGGAAGATCACCTACTCTTTTGTTCATTTAGCTTACAAAAGTTCCCCTGAACACCAACCATGTGTAGAGCTCTGAGGACTGAGTATGATGCTAGTCAATCTATTTCTACTCCAGATAGGAAGGAAAGCATGGAGAACCCAACTAGTCGTTTAACTATAGTTCTAATACATGTAGAGAAGGGTAATTCCCAAGCAACCACCAGAACATTTAACTGAAGAACAAACAAAGACTGAGCAAGAGGGATGGAGGCCTCCCAGAAAGTAAGGCTGGAGTGGATTTCAGGTGATTCTGTGGTCTATGGCCAAAGGCCCAAGAAAGCCCACAGACAGAAAGTACTGTCATTGCATATCCATTACTCTTGCATACCCTCATAAAGGATTGGCAAGGTCACCAAGGTTGAAAAGCACACCTCTAGGAAGAGAAAATAACTAAGGATTTGCACAGGACAGGACTTTATAAGACTTGGAGACAGTCTCAGAAGAGGGGCTCTGATAATGCTACTTTTTTTATTAGTAGAGCTGTTGAAAAAATATTAAACATTTTCTAAAGGTTTTCACTGCAGTGTTATTTCTCAAGGAAAGTTGAAAATATCTGGAAAAATAATTTCCTGATAATTGGGAAAATTAAAGATATTTTAAGTCCAACAGGACTTTTTTTATATAACACCACAAATATATAAATAGCATCTTCCTTAAAAGCCTGTAACAACATGGCAAATTCTATTTAAAATACTAAGAGACAGTGTGGAGACATAAAGCCAGGTAAAGTGTGAGAACAACAATATTATCTAAGGCTTTCAACACTGTGCTAAGAAACAGAAGTGGGAATAAACATAGAAAAGCTCACAGTATTTGTGTGGATGTATGGGTTGGTGGGCAGTACCAAGGACTCAAGCCACAGCCTCCACACTGAGCTGCATGCATAGCCTTTTTTTAAAACAGGGCCCCACTAAGTCATTAAGTCACCCGGCCTGGCTTGAACTTGCAATCCTCCTGCTCAGCTTTCTGGGGTGCTTGGATCGGATGCCAGCATCAATACACCTGGATCATGGTGGATTACTTTAGGGTGTAGAAAAATTGAGTGCTTTTTTTTTTTCAACTTGTATATACAGTACTAAGTTTTTTATGAAAAGAACACATTATTGATTTTCTCAGTGATAAAAATATATGTTTTCCACTTATTCCATGGGAAAGCTCTTCTGATCAATTTTACCTAATAGAAAGATATCATCTGCCAGTACCCTGTTCCACTGCTGAGGAGAATCTTGAAAGACACACATAATCCTCTCCACAGCATTTAAAGACTCCATTAGAGTGAGAAGAGTGTCTGGATTTGGAGCCTCTAAAACTCAGAGCCAAAGAAATATCTTTTGTTTGTCAAGTTACTAACCCTCAGGTATTTTGTTATAGTAATGAAAAACTGACTGATACGGTCTGCATCTGTCATGTTTTCTTAATACTTTCACCTATCTGTGGGTAATTAGGTTGTTCCCAGACATGGTCTATTGGAAATAAATGGGAATGAGAGCCTGAATTCAAATCCTTTGGCTAAATGCTCAGAATAGGATTCATGAAAATTTGTACTATTGTTGTCTCCCCACAAGTGTTATTCAATGCTTTGCTTTTTCTCTAGAGTCCAGCTACTCCTAGGTTATATTTTATTAAAAAATATTATGTAAAAAAAAAAAAAAAGAAGAAGAGTGACGTAGGAAAGACCAAGTGAAACAGTGACTGCGGGAAGTATCAGCCACGAAAGCGCCTAGGAGGTTAGCTGTGCAGCGCTGACACGGTGAAGACAGGAAACACAGGGCAGGCCAGCTTGATTGAGAGGAGGGGAAGGCTCATGTCAGAGAATAAATGAGGGAAGAAATATTTGAAATAATCCAGGATAATAACCCTCTACAAAAGAAAGAGAGCAACAGTGAAAGAGATTAAAAGAAACAGAAAAGTAGGGAAATTCATTAATTTGACACTTTTGGCCGGTTCCTGAGCCCTATATAAACTCTCCAGTCACCAAATGGGCCTTGCCATGCATGTGGTAGGGTTGATATTCCTGTGGCAGTGTGTGTGTATGGGTTGGGTTGATGTGGTAGAAGTCGTTACTCCTGTGGATGTGCCCGTGTGTGTGTGTGTGTGTGCGTGCGCACATGCACACGCACACACGCGCACATACAGTCTACATATGCACACATGCTCTTTTTCTCATATATTAAATGTAGATAATGATTAAATTTCTTTATCAAAGAATAGATTAATAACAAAAAAAAGACCAGTTCTCTACTGGGCGCATTGAGAATGGGCCAAGGAGACCAACAGCACCAGGATAAACCAAAAACAGCCAACAGTTCAGTCAAAGAGGAGGGTGATAATCACCAAGAGAAAGTGTCTCTCATCTTTGGCATTTTGGTAATTTTCTGATCCAGTGCTCCAAGTTCAGACCACAGAAAGGGTGATAAAACCTAATGAAAATCAAATATGACAAAATTCACCAAGAATAAGCTACACGTGCTAGGCCCACTGAAAGAGATGAAACCACCAGAATGAGGCTGTATTAGTCCGTTTTCCATCACTACAATAAAGTAATAGAGGCTGAATATTTTATAAAGAAAAGAAGTTCATTTAAGGCGATGTTTTTGGAAGCTAAAAGTCCAAGATTGTGGCCCCTGGTGAGGGTCCTCTGGCTACATCACATCACAGCAGAGGCATCGATGTGAGAGATGTATGAGAGAAGAATCACTTGGCAAAACAGGAAGCCAGAGGTTCAGGAGTCAGATTCACTCCTTTATAATGTACAGTCACAAAAACTAACTCTGTCTAGGGGACCAGCATGAAGCCCTTCCCAAGGTAATGCATCAGGCACTTGATCCTCTTCCCCTCCACCCTACCTCTTAAAGGTCCCACCAGCTTTAATACTGCCACACTGGGGAGTGAGATCCTCATACATTTACTTTTTGGAGCAAACCATTGCAGTCAGACTGGCAGGAATCAGTCTGGCTTTGAACAGTATTTCCATCCTGGCCTCTTCAGTGCCCTTATGACATCAGTATTAACTCTTGAGTCAGATTCACTGGCAAGTAGACAACAACATGCATGCCTCCAGAGTGGCACGCTACTCTCCTTCTAGTCCAAAATACCTCTCTGGCCTGCAGCAGTACCTGACTACCTCTTCAGAGATCCTTGCATGTGTGGCTGTTCATTCATGTATGTCTCAACCCAGCAAACCAATTCACCCAGCACTGAGCTAGACATTGTGCAAGAGAAAAGAAAAGAGCCATTCCAGTGGAGCCTCCACCTTGTCTGCATTTCACTTGCCACAGTTTCAGTTGCCCATATTCAACATGTCTGAAAATATTTACTAGAAATTTTCAGAAATATACAACTCAAAATTTTAAGTCACCTTAAACACAATGGTATCTTATAAATCCATTTTATTGTAAGTTCTTGTTGATTTCTTATACTACCTAATTTATAAACCAAACTTTATCATAGATACATATACTCAGAAACTAGCTTCATATTTATGAGGTTCAGTATCACCTCCAGACTCAAACAGCTACCAAAGGTTTCAGCATGCAGCCTTCATGAATAAAAGAAGACTGCTATATAGTGTATATGTTCTCAGGACTCCTAAAATGGATTGGAAAAGAGATGCATAAACTGAAACAGAAAGAACTTATTATAGAAGGTACCGTGTGGTGATTTTTATTAAGAGGTATAAATGATGTACAATATTTTAAAGGAACATACCAAGAGGAATGCCTGAATCCCAAGCTTCTTAGAAATGTAACCTAAAATAATGTGAGTATGCCTAAAATACACATATAAGGAGCAAGAGAAGAAATATATTTAATACTCTGAAGCACATTTAATCAACTGAAAATCTCATTCAGCAGAACATATGAAACTGATGGAAATTCATTGAGCCCAGTGAATGCCCACATAGAGAACATAGGGTGGAGTTCTGATGGAAAGACTGCACTAATGTTCTGTAATTTTGATATGATTTATCTACATCAAAACTCACATTGAAATCTGATGGCCAATGTAAGTAGTAAGAGAGGGAATCAAACCTTTAAGAGATGATTAGATCATGGAAATTCCATTCTGCTGAATGAATTAACGCTTTTATCTAGAGACAAGATTAGGTCTCATAGAATGTTGTTCACAGATGAATACATTTTACAAGAACTAGAATGCATTGCCATACTCTTGGAGCAGGCAGTGGTATTTTGCCACTTGTGAATGCCCTCATTCAACATTAACACATGCTCCCACCATGTGACATGATCTATCACCAGGTCCTTACCACAACCAAACAGATGCCCACACCATGCATCTTGAACCTCTACAAGTATAAGCTAAATAAACCTTTTTTCTCTGTAACCCAAGAAAGACCCCCCAAATTTACATGTTCAACGGTTTGCTTTTGGAAGGTGATTGAATCATGGGGGTACTCTAGGTGAATGTGTACTCGGAGGTGAGGCCCAGGAGGAAGAAGAGGGCTACTGGGAGTGTGACTTGGAAAAGTACATCTCCTTCCTTGGCTCCTCCCTTCTCTCCTCTTTCTGGTTTCCATGACGACATAAGCAGCTCCCCTCAGCACAATTTTTGCATTGGAACCAGCTGACTATGAACTGAGACTTCTAAAATCGTGAGCCAAAATAAACATTTGTTCTTCTAAGCTTGGATTGTTGTATATTTGGTCTGAGAGAAAGAGAGAGAGTGAGAAAGAAAAAGAGAGACAGAGACAGGGAGAGACAGAGACTGCATGCTATAAGCATCAGAAGGTGGATTAAGACACATGAAACACAGACATAATACCACGGGCACAAGCTGAAGCCCTGTTTCTGAGGTTCAATCCTCACCACACCACTCTTTATTCCTATGTCAAGCTCCTTTCTTGCATCCCACTGTGCTCAAGATAATGGGCCCCATCTTTGATTTCCAAGGCTTTCCACAAATCCTTTGTGCACCACAGTCTCCCTACTTACTTTCAGCCTCCCTGAACATGCTTCAGATCCCTACTAACCTTCAAGTCATAAGCTGTTTCCCCTCCAGACAACTTCCTCCTTCCACCTGGTGAGCAACTCTGAAAACACTCCTCTGATTCCAAAGATCAAGTCATGTTTTGCTACTATGTGCTCCACTATTATCATTCTTCACAGATGCAAATACTTGTGCATCTGTTTTTCCCTAACAATCAATAAATTTTATAGTTTTCTTCAGTGACATCACTTTAATGACTAGAAAATTGCCAAGAAGGGATTTCTCATAGTTCACATATAACATGTTCCACCCCCAAGTCTCAAGCATTCACAGGTGGGGCTTTTGGAAGGTGCCTAGATTGTGAGTCTATCCACAGTGAGCCCTATCAGAAGGTAAAGCCTGCTGAGAGGGGTGTAACACAGAAGCGGTGGCCTGGAAGAGAGGACAGTTGTCCCTGGCACCCATCGGTCTCCCTGCCTCCTGGCTGCCCTGAGTTAAGCAGCTTCTTCCCTGTGCTCTTTGGTCACACTTTTTCTGCCTCAGAACCAATAGCCATGGCTGAACTTCCTCAAACCAAGTTCAAATAAGCCTGTCCTTGTGTCATGGCTACCAGCAACAGAAAGTGATCACAGTGGTCCTTGGTTCATGAACTTAATTCTCTCCGTGATTCTGGTCCCAAACAGAATTATCTGAGAACCAAGTCAAATTCTCTTGTAAGGTCATCATTGAGCCTAACCACTGAATTTGACTTAGATCTCGTGCAATTTGATCAGGGATCAGAATCATGGAAAAAATTAAGGTTTGTAACATGGTACCACTGTAATACAGGACTGAAGAAATATTTGCAAGTTGAGCTAAATAAATAAAAACCACTTGATCCCACCCAACAGGACTAGGAAAAGGCCACCTCCTCAGCACCACCTCACTAAATCCTCAGTGAGGCAGATGCTGCTGTCCTTCATTTGTCCACTATAGGTGTCCTCATCTGGCTTTGCATTCACAGTTCACTTATTTATTACTCAAAGCTTCCACCTTAGAGACCACGTGGTCAGTAACGCTCACTGGGGCAGCAGCTCATCCTTCAGGAAATTACCACTGTCCAATCTAGTGACAGCAAGCCTTTGGCGCTCTCAATGATCAAAGCAGCACACGGCAGCATGCACACCAGATGTGCCATCACCAATCTACTCCAGCTCTCAGTACTCACTTTATCTTCCATGCCCTATTTATTAGAGATTTTTGCTAGATAAATTGTACTACATTAACAGGTTGAAAAACTGCATTTTACCTCCAGGTAATTAAACTTCCATGCCTGAGCACAAATGTTTTATCAAAAAAGCAGCACCTTATGAGGACCGTTTCTGAGCTGACTAGAATAACAAAGCATTTTCTCCTGAAGAAAAAAAAAGACAATGCTATACCCGGAACTTGCCTTCTCAGCTTGGGAAGCACTCCAATGTCAGACTGCCACCCACTTTCACCTTGGTGATCCAGGCTTGTAAGGGGCTTCAGACAGACCTGAACTACTCCCAACATGATCCATGAAGTGGTTCACAATTGCAGCAAAGTGGAAACTGAGAATCAGCATCATTTACAGCAGCCTACAGTGCTGAAGTGTTTTTATTGCATCCGGCAAAAGTGTGAATCTGCAACAGATTGGGGGATAACATTGAATGCTGATCCTGCATAAAAATAATTTGGCAATCACTGAAAAGGATAAACCTGCAGATGAATCCTCTAGGAATACATCCCACTCACTGCCCTCCTAACATGTTGCATGAATCCACAGTGCGTAAATTAGTGCCTAACATGTTGCATGAATCCATGGTATATAGTTGTGCCCATCAGTTAAAGAAGTTCTAGAGGAATGGAGTTTAGACAATCCAAGTTTCAAAGAATAAAAGATCCAGATAGCACAAAAACAAGCAATTCCTTTCACAAATGTAATTACACAAGGTTCCTTTGCCTACTAATTTAACATCACTCAATAACACTCATAATAGTTAACAGTTATGAAGATCCACTATGTGTCATGCTCTTCAAGTCATTTACATGTATTATTTAATAAGAACTTTTTAGAGTAGGCATTACTATCTTCATTTTAAGAATGGGAAACTTGGGACCAGATAATTTAATTATGTTGCATAAGGTCATATAGCTAGTAATAGGTAATATCTACCATGAAGATTTAAGCCCAAATATGCAATGTGTTCATGCTTGAATCTGTAACTTTTAGTCTTTACCATTCCTATGCCATCTGCCTACATATAATTGGCCTTTATTATTCAAATGACACATGAGGTGCCTTAGTTACCTTTCTCATTGCTGAGACAAAACACCCAACACCCAAAATTAAGGAAAGAAAGCTTTATTTATCTAAAATATCAGAGGATATTTCAGTCCATATTCAGCTGGCTCCAAGGCAGAGTAGCACATGGAAGAGGGCAGCTGTTCATGATGGTGGGAGATAGCAAAGAGCAAAGGGAGGAGCAGCAGTTGAAGCAGCAAGCTAGCCTCTTCCCCTTCCTTATAATGTAATGCAGATTACTGACCGCAGGGTAGGGGTACTACTCACACCCATAATCCCCACATTGGATCACCAATTAATCACAAACTCTAGAAACCAACCCAATGACTGCATGAGGCTTTGGGAAAACCACCATAACATGGAGATAATAATTTAACAGAAAAAAACATTGAACTTAAAGTCAGAATATCTAGTGGACAGACCCAAAAGACCAGTCACTAAAAACCACTATGATATAAAGCATATGCTATATATATATATATAAAGCATTTTCTCATCTGTAAAATAGGCTCAACTATGATGGTAACATCTGCCTACTGCATAAAGCTTGAAGACTACAATGAGATAACTAATGTGATAATTCTATGAAATCTGTCAAGCACTATTGAGTTGCAGATGTTGCCAATTTTTATACTTTTGTGTGTTAGTTAGTTTTCTATTATCACAACAAATACCTGAGACATTCAATGTATGGAGAGAAAAGGTTTATTCTGGATCACAGTTTGGAGATTTCATTCCATAACTGGATGGCTTTATTTATTGTGTTGCTAAGGCAACACATCAATGTGGCAGAGAAAATCTGTTCACTTCATGGCCATGTAGTAGAGACAGGAAAGCAAAAGCCTGGGATTCCACAATTGTTCTCTGCAAAGGCACATCATTAATCATCTAAAGCCTCCTACTCTGCCTCCCACTGCTCCTAGCTGACAACTAACTCTGTAACGTGGGAGTCTCTGAGAGACATGCTCATTTGAAATACAGACTTGAAACACTGGATTTTGGCAATGTTTATCTCAGAAGACACTGTGGTTATTAACACTTCAAAACATTCTGTGATATAGATCATATTCTGGGTTATTCAAATAAATAATTTCAATTTCCTCTGTAAAACAAGAATTATGCAGGTATGTTTTAGTGGGCACAGAAAATATCTTACCTGAGTTCAAAGAGTTTCTCATTTTACTCAGGCAACATTACTTACACACATTGCAAAACATAGAAAGCAATGTAAGACAATAGGGGAAAAAACAAAGGATTGATTGGTGTGGTACAGACTCAAAGGGAAAACAAGTTACTAAGGGATGAATGGTCACTGAGAGCTAATGGGGAAAGCTTCATGAAGAAGGCAAAGTTTGACCTTGGTTTCCAACTGAATATCCAGCAGGAAGGGAACTTGAAAATCAGTTCCCACCTTCTGAAAAAGGAAAACTGATCCCAGATTGTAGGAAATGACTTCGGTGAGATATCACAGCATGGTAGTGAAAAAGGAGGATCATCTGGTTATTCCTCCTCATTACTTCTGTACTTTGATTTCCAATGAAGCTATTTTTACACAGACCAATGAAGTTCCAATGTGGTACTTTTGGACAGGTTGACAGATTTGTGGCAGGCATGCTTTTGGATGAAGAGAAGGATGGCTTACTTACTGTATACCTTTTTCCCCTCTGAGAAAAGCCTGCCCTGCTTAGGGACTCGAAGTAGAAAGTAATAACAATGCAGATTTCATACTCTTGACCTACTGAAACTGTCTCTCAGACAAACTATATCCCCTGGGAGTCTTTGCAGGCATGAAATATCTCCAAAGGATCTTGACAAAGAACACATAATAGCCAGGGACAACTACCACCAACGTCTAAATAGCAACTTCCTAAAAAAAAGGAAAATAGGCTTTTGGACAATTTCCAAAGCTCTTTAGACCTGGACATGTAGTCACATGTACAAAAAGAAACTACAGAAGATGGTGTAAAGAGGAGCAAAGAGGCTAGGCACTCCCCTACAACCTGTATCAGGGCATGTTTAGATGGAGTTTCTGGAAGTGAAGTTGAAGTTGTCTCAGGGCTGAGAGATCAGAAGAATAGAAACAGAGGCTACTCTGAACTCCAGTGAATTCCCTCTGGTTCTATTCTGGTCTTCCAATGTTTAGTCAGTTTTAGAATGAGGAAACAAATAGCTATTCAATACTCTCTAACCAGGCTATAACTCTTTGTCCATACGATGCCCCTTTTTCTGTGCCCAACAAGTTAGAAGCCCAGACAATGCACATACCAAGGAGATCTGGCTAAATGGGCTTCAAGTCTTTGATGGTAAGAACCCAGGCTTCCTCTGGGATCATCAACACATGAAGAGTCAGCTGCTTGTAAAATGGTCCCACCCTATCCAGCCATTAGCAATGGATGTGCGGAGACCTCAGCTTTCCCAGAGTCATGGACTAATCAATCCCATCACATCATGTTGGAGACACAAAAAAGAATGGAACCACTTATCCAGGATTTCGGCCACATGAAGAAAACCTGAACTGTGTGATATCTTAGGGATTTGATTCATCCTTTACACTTCAATGAAAATTTTAAAAACTCTAAATGAAAATAGTTGTTAAACACCTGAGAAGTTTAGTGATCCCCCTTTGGAAAGCTGAAGGTCTTGCCATCTAAATTGAGAGAGTCTAAAGTAGCATATTGCACTGTGGTCAGATAATATGCCTGAGGGGACTTCACTGACCTCATAAGAAACATAAAGTACATGTGTTGGTATATAAGTCTTGCTCTATCTAGGTCTTAACTATCCAGCAGAAACGTATAAAAATGAAGCACACACCGCAGGGCCATAATAATAAGTTGAGCTGTAAATGGCTATGGTCGACAACTTCTTCAGATAACTCACTATTGTTGTGAAATGCTGGACTGTGTTGGATTGTATCATCGAGTTCAGGCACCTAAATTAGTTGAATGACAATGGAGTGCCTATCTTTGACAGGTGTAGACAAAGGAAGGGGTACAGAAAGGAAGAATCATGATGTGTGTGTATAGACAGTACAGTTGGGATAGATACCGCTGTGCTTCTACATAATTCTATGAGAGGCAAGATTTGCACTAATGATGGTTGGACATGATATTATGTCAGCTTCTAGTACTATGGCCAACCACTAGGAAAATAACAAGGTAGAAAGTATTAATTATTGAATCTTTGATATAATTCATGTATAAAAATAAGATACGCAAACAGCTACAGTCTCTTAATTTACTGATAAGAGACATATGGTATAATAATGTCTGTAAGTATAATGTCATGTATGCACCTTCTACAATACCAAACATTATGAAAACAGTTTGCAATGTATTAATTTATCAAATCCATCTTGTCAA
>PVKA01047211.1:0-14457 GCA_004027165.1 Ctenomys sociabilis | reverse complement strand
GCTCCCTTTCATGTAACTCAAATATACCCTTTTGAAGTCACAGAGCTGTTTACAGATCCAGAGGAAGCCACTCTGCCCAGCTAACTGAATTGTCCAAGGAAGTAGGGGCAGCCAGGACAGCTAGCATCTGTGGTAATGAAGCATGAATCTGTTCTGTGATCCAGATCACCCCAAGCCATGGGCACTCCTGCCTCTGCATGAACCGTAGCCCACTTCTCACTCTGGACCTGGATACCCAGGAACTGTCTGTCTGCTTTTGCCTTAGAAGAATCTAGCTTTATTTAGGGTCTCTAGCCCAAGATGGTGGGGGCTGGGAACATGGGCAGCTGAAGCCAGCCTGGGAACATAGGTTGCTGCACCAAGCAGCTGACAGGGTTTTGGAAGAGACAGCAGCAGCTGCAGTGAAATCCCTCTGTGCCCTTGTCTTACGCCACCCAGGGCAGGCTGAAGTGGCCCAACAGCTAAGGGTACTTTTCAGTACTCCCTGACCTAAGAGTCTGCCCACCTAAGCCTCTGCAACCTAAAGGGTTTGGGAAACCTGAAAGGTAGGCAACGAAAGGGAGATGGAGGGAGGTTAAAAGCTTCCCTACCTTTTTCCGTACACCCCAGGCTGATGCCACACATACTGTAACACATGCCACTTTACTGGCATTCCCTCTGGTCATGTCACACCAAGAAGAGGCCCCTTGGTCCCCACCTTCTCCATGGAATTGCTTACAGGCTAGCCTAAGACTGGCAGGGGAGGAGTAAGGGCAACCCATTCAGACACACATACGCAGGAGAGGCCTTGGAGAAGCACTTACAGCCCCTTCCTCCTTGGCAGGAGGGCTGGACTTTGGTAGAGCTTTGTCCTCCTCTTTAACCTGAGAAAGTAGACAAAGAAGTCACTGGCAGGTCAGACTTGGTGGACCCAGAATTCTTGAGTTTTCAGTACTGGGGCCAGGGAGCTAGGCAATAGATTTCCTTTCCAGGGTCAAAATTGCCCAGGGACAACTCAAAAACAAACAATCTCTATGGAGGTAAAAGTCCAGCACCCTAGCACTCAGCGACCAGCCACCATGCCCAATGGGACTATCTGAAAAGGCCCACCCACTAGTGATATGATGTTCTTAGTTTTGCATAGTAGATAAAATGATCCTAATTGAGCCAAGAATCATTCCTGGCTCAGACAGGTAGAGGTTTGGACAAAAGGCCCTTGACCTACTTGCTGAAGAGGGGATTACCCCAGTGTTGGGGTGACAGTTGTGCCCACAGAATTCAGTGTAGGATGAATGGGGGGGCCGCCAGCAGTCTTGCTTCTAGATCCTGTGTGATTTCCCTCTATCTCAGAGCAGACTGCCCTTTCTGCCAGACCACAGAATTCTGGTTTGAGGCAGGAAGTGAGGCAGACACAGGGATTCAGAAGGCCACATATTTTCCAATCTCAGATTCAACAAACTGCTGTTGAAGGAAGGAACCCCAACACCGAGCCTTAGTATAAAGGAATTAAAATGTTTGAACTCTGTATATTCTTCTGGCCAGGGGTTTCTGTGAGAGCACAAGAGGTAGCTGGCCTGAGTCAGAGGAGAGGTGCAGAGTCGGGGGACACAAAGGATACCACAACTGTCTGGAAGAAAGACAGTATGAAAATTTTGAAGGTTTTTATAGTTTAGAGACTAACTCAAAGTGGACTCAAAGGGGCTAGGCCCCAAGTTTGGGGTGCCTTCTCCTCTCTTAACCTTACAGCATCTTCCCAGTCCTAGGGGATTTAATTGCCTTTCTTTCCTCAGTTACCCAGGCCTGTTACCTATCCCACCCCACTTCTGGTAAGCTCTTTCTGCCCCACAGTGTGGGTAGGAGCCTAGGGACAAAGTCCTTGATTCCTATTGACAAAAATCCTAAGAAACACCTAAAATCAGTTATCTGTTTAAGGGACTCTCCATTTTTAAACAAGGTCCCTGGAAAATTATTTTATGTTTTGAGGCAGGGTCTCATTATGTATTCCAGCTGTGCTTGGGCTCTCTGTGTAGCTGAGGTTGGCCTCCAACTCACAGTGATCCTCCTGCCTCAGTTTCCTGAGTACTGCGATTATAGGCGTGGACCACCTACCGCAACCAGCTTCCTATCAATTTTGAACTGCACCAGCCAACCTGATGGCTGTTGCAGTTTTAAAACTGAATCTTGATCACAGAGTTAAGGTCAATGGATTCAAGCTTCAAAGTTAGTTCAGAGGATCCCATTATTTTAGAAATTGAGGTTAGTGTGTGAAAGGGAAGGGAAGGGAATAAAGAGTGGCTAGGTCAGCACCCGCTACTCCCACTAAGGACTATCACCCCATCCCAGGAGCACAACATGCATAACCTCCCACATCCCTGCACGCAGGTTAAAGCACAGCAAAAGTCTGAAAACCACACACACACACACACACATTACTACAAGTAGTGCTGTTAGCTTGCATTCAGTCATGGCCCAGATTCCAGTTAATTCTGTGTCCTTCACCAGCTCCAAGTCTGTCCTCCCTCCAGTGACTTAGGTTTGGGATCTCAAACGTCTGGTCCCAAGGTGAAGCATGGGGGAGAACACTGGTTGCCCCCCAGGTGTCTGGTACACTGTGCCCAGCTCTGAGCTCAGCTCTGCATTTAGCCTTAGGCTGACTCACTGCCCCTCCCCCAACCTACAGGTCTCAGGCTGCTGTAGGTCATTGCCCAGCCTGGTCTGTGCACGCACACACAAAGGCATGCCCAAGTCTGCGGCTGCCTGAATCACTCTCTGGACCCAAGCAGCAATTGGCCCGATTCACCCCCTCAGGCCTGTTTTCCTACCCACTTTGGCCTCCAGACTCCAGGAGACTCCGTTCCAGAGGCCTCAGAGTCAAGGCTTTCTCAGGAGCCCCTCCACAGCATCGGGTGCACAGTCCCAGGGTAAGTCTGAGCAACAGCAGCAGAAGGGTGTGGAGGAGTGAACTTGGAGGGGCACCAGTGGGACAAAAGGCAGCTCAGCTTACTAGAGGTAGAGCTCAGAGGAAGGAGAGGACTCAGAGCAGGAGTCCCTCAAGACAAGAGAGGTGCCCAGCCCCTGGGTCACTCTCCCCACTTCTAAATGCAAATGCATGCCTCAGTCCTTATCTAGCTTGCGAAGCTCCCTATGCCATAAGCTGGTCTCTCCCTGCAGACACTCCATGCCAAGCACAGGGGAAAAAGGCTTTGAAATCCAACTTTCCTTTTGCTCCCAGAAGGCAAACCTTGATGAAAAGGCCATGGTGCTGAAGGCAGCCCACACCCTGGGTCAGGGAAGAAGTGGGGGCCAGGTCTCTCAGGGTCTCGAAGAAGTCTTCCTAAAGGCCAAGACCTGCCAGGACAAACGCTGTGGGTAACAAAAGGGAAGGTAGAATGGAGTGGAGAAGCAGGGATTACAAAACTCAAAAGGTCAAAAGCAAAACAAAACAACCTCAAAGGTCACACAAGGAGTCAAGAATAAACAGAATACAGTGAAGATAGAGTGGGTGCAGAACAGAAAACTTTGTCCCAGTGGAAGCTGTGTACCCTCAAACCACTCTCCCTTTTTCAGCCTCTTTGGAGATTAAGGGACAGACTAGTTTAGATAATAGCTAAAGGCTCTTCCAGGTCTGGCACCTGGTGCCAGGGTGAAGAGAACCACTGGAGCCCTTGATATCCAGGAGAGAGTAAGGAAACCGCTCCAGTAAACTGGCAACTCTCCCTTCCATCTATAACACACAATTACCCAATGGGGAAAGAACCTGGATAACTAGAAGGCTTCCCCATCCATGGTTTAGGAGCCACATGTGGTCCTCCTGAAAATCAGCAGTCAGAATTGTCCCCAACCCAACAAAGGTGTCATCCAATGAATTAATTCAGTTCAATAGAATTTGAGTGGCCTATTCTTACACCTGCTTGTAATAGGCAAATATTTAAAAATTAGAGAAGTCTTTATTTTCAATTTTTTTTTCAACATAGAGATCAAACTCATGGCCTCATCTATGCTAGGTAAGCTTTCTACCATTGAGCTACAGCCTAGCCCTCAAATATTTTTAATTGACTATGTTGAGTTCTTCTTACTACTCAGTAACTTCAGACACTTGATATTGGCTTAGTAGATTAATTCACTTGCTCTTGATCTCTTGTTCAAAGTTTCCTACTTGTCCAGGCAGGTCCCCTCCAGCTCAGGACACAGACCACTGACATCAGCCACTCCTCTGCATCAGCTGTTCCTTCAGAGCACCTCTCTGAACCCAAGTGTGGGCTTCTCCCACAGCCAACTCTCTGCCTTTTTTAGAGAATTGCCTGGATATCTTCCCTTTCTTCCTTGTCACTGGATTTTAACTAAGCCTTACTCAGGATCAAGAACAAACTATCTTTATTTAATGTAAAACAGGCAAGGAATTCCCCAAAGGTAGTGGCAGTGGCAGTTTCTCTGTTATAGTCACTGAAGCGGGGAACTAATGGCTCCATGAAGAAAGGGTACTGCAAACTAAAGCCTCTCTTCCCTGACCTATTGCTTCTCTAGATTCCAGCTATTTCTAACAACATTATTAGATATAGAATGCCTACAATGAGATGGGCCCTCTAGAAGGTATTTAACATAGATTTTCTTTCTTTTTAGATTTTCTAATATAACTATTTCAACCACCCCATGACATGGAATTTATTGGTATTCCTACTTTTACTAATGAGGAAAAAGTCTAGAAAAGAGATTTTATCACAAAGCTCATAAAGTGAATTTGGATTTGAATGCAAGTTGGTTTGACTCCAAAGCCTGTGCTGCTTCCCTAGTAGCCCACCTTCCCTGATGTGATAGGTAAACATCAGAGGCCAGCTCACCCTTAGGAGCCAAATCTGGTGGGTATACATCATTAGCATTCAGGCCCAGCAGAGCAAGGTTGAGCCAAAGCATGGGCTGACAGTGTGGTGCTCACCAGTGTCCAATGTTTTTGTATTGGGCTTCTGGACTTGCAAAGTGAGACACCATCGTGACCCTGGCACTCTGGGGCTCTGGCCCACTCTTCCCTCTGTAGTGCTTCTGACCTCTTCATTTGAGAGAAGGGAAGAAAAATCAACACTCACTGAATACCTACTATGAGCCAGGCACAGAAGCAAGCACTTCATACTGTCCCTCATTTGATCCTTACTTCCTAGACAGTAGAAAGGGTAAGATACCCAGAGCCCCACAACTACTGAGTGGCAGAGCGGGGACTCACAGCCAGGATGGATCTTGGTGAGCTGTAAAGGTGGTTATGTCATTCTCAGACTGTGATTTTTCTCAAAGGCAAGACTATCTTACCATCATATTATAGGCAGTTAACAAATGTTTGCTGCATAGTAGGGCTAGAATTGGGGATCTTTGCCCAAACTTCTTTTCTTATTGGTCTCTCCTCCCAGGGTAAACTAGAGAGAAAAATACTTGTCTATCCTGATTCCCAGAAGTGCTACAACAAAAGGAGGGGTAATCTTTAAATTTAGCAACATAACTAGATAGTAAATTCAATGCCATGGGATTAGGGGGAGGACAGGGACACTCTGAAATTGCTTAGCAGCTCTTTATAGAACAATAATAGCTACAAAATGTCTCATTCTCTAGCTTAGAGATTCAAGCTTCAGGAATGTACATCCATCAGTTGACTAAAGAAAGAAAGAAAACCCATTTACCCATGCAAACATATTTATAGTACATTCCACATAACAGCCCCAAACTGGAAGAAGCCAAAGTGCCTAGAATTAGCTAATCATTAGGTAAACTACTGAGCTTTGGCCCAACATATTGCTACTCTGCCATTTAAACTGACAAATATATGGACAGTGCAACCATATGGAAAATTCTACATACAACAATATCAATTAAAAAAAAAACTAGAATCCAAATAGTATACCAATGGTGATCATAATGATCTTGTAAATTGAGTGAATTAGACACAACAGAGAAACTTGGTATTTATTTTGTTATGCATTTGTTACTTACTGCTTATTTTGATTGCAGAGATAGCTAAGTAGTCAATAAAAAAGAAAAAGTAAAGGAGACAATAGCTAGAAGCATTTGTTCTCAAAGAGGAGAAGTCTAGGAAATGTGCTGAATGATGGCCTGTCAACCCAGTAGCAAGCTTCTGCCACTCACTCAGGCCCCAGGCTCGGATTGTGGTGGCAGCACCAGCCACCCTTCTTTAATATACCATCCTCTGTGCCCCTCACTGGAGAAAATAAGGACACAAATGTGCCCTGGAAAACTGAATCCTGCCCAAGGGGCAGCCCCTCAGGCCTCAAATCCCAGCCCATAAGCATCAAGGACCCAAGTCAGATATCTGGAAACCACATGCCCCCAAGAGTGGGTAACCCAAAAAGCAGTACTTGGAACCAAGACTGTCACCTGTGACCAAGACCACTTCCCAGTTTTCCCCTCTACCGATAAAGGCAACACTCAGGCCTTTTCATTATGAGGAGAGAGGCAGCAGATTTCCCCATTCCCATTCTGAGGCGTTGAAACCAGCTCTTAGGAGACCCTTTCTCTGCCAGGCCCCAACCTAGTATGGTACTAACTTATCTAAGGAACGTAGTGGGGAAAGGAATGAAAGAGAAGAGAAGAAATAACAGAAATACTAGCAATAACAGGGCAGTTCGTTTTGTAGTGCTGGGGTCTGAAACTAGGGTTGTGAGTATGGTCACAAGAATTGTACCGTTAGCTGGGCATGGTGGCACATGCCTGCGATCCCAGCTTGAAGGAGGCTGAAGCAGGAGGACTGCTATGAATTTAAGGCCAGCCTGGGCTACATTCATAGTGAGTTCAAGGCCAGCCTGCAGCCTGCACTACATAGGGAGACCCTGACTAAAAACAAATTAACATAACAAAAAGAATTGTACCACTGAGGTGGGCATGATGGTGCATACCTGTGATCCCAGCATGAGGGAGGCTGATGCAGGAGGACTGCTTTGAGTTTGAGGCCAGACTGGACTACATGTTAGTTTAAGGCCAACCTGAACTACATAGGGAGACACTGTCTCAAAAAAAAAAAAAAAAAAAAAAAAAAAAAAAAAAAAAAAAAAAAAAAAAAATGAGGAGATAGCTCAATAGAATAAGTGCTTGCCTGGCAAGTGCAAGGGCCTGAGTTCAATCCCCAGTTCCACAAAAATAAAAGGAATTGTACCCCTGAGCCAACCCCCCACCCCTAACAGTTCATTTTTACTGTGTATTTACTACATACCAGGCCCTGTGCTGAATCTTATAGGCATTATCCCGTTGATTTCCATGATACAACTCTGAGACAGACATCCCCAGAAGTCCTACTTTACGAATGAGCAACAGAAGGTTTAGAAGGTCAAGTGACTTGCCCAAGTTCTCATGGCAGTGAGGAGCAGCTTTGGTGCTCACACTCAGGTCTGTCCTCTAGCAAGAGCATCTAAGGCTCATTCTAAAGGAGTTATCCCTGCCCCAACCTCCTTTGTTCACCTGTGGTCCTTATACACATCAGTTGCCAGAACAATAACGTAGGTAGAAAGAAAGTTCCCATAATGTGCCCCTCCTTCTACCCATGACCTAAACACACTTTACACTGAGCTGCTGAGGAGAAGGTCTGCAGGGAATGATGTAAAAAGCCCACAGTGCCAGCCAGAGGAGGGGGAGAAGAGCTTGGCAGAGACACGCTGGCCTTTTTGGTCCAGCCTTCAGTCAGAACCATCCCCCACCAGGCAAAACAGAAAGCAGCAGAGTGCCCTGGGTCACTGCTGCCTAACCCAGAGGAAGCAGGTGCACTGGAATGGCTTCCTGCTGCCACTGCAGTTGCAGAAAGCCCAGGGTTTCCTCCAACGGCTGGGCCTGCTGGAGGCCTCCCTTCCCTGGAGACATGCTCTGCCCTGCTATGGGGCACTTTGCCATCTACCCAGCTATAATCGTGTATGACCCTGACTCTGTAAGGGACCTGGTTCTGGTGGCCAAGAGAGCAGGATGGGGTGGAGAGTAAGACCAGGAAGCACCACCTCTCAGGGTGAGGTGCTCCCTCTGGCCCCACTCTGTTCACACACACAGGCCTAGAGGCAGGGGCAGGGCAGTCCCTGGGCACAGAGATACAGCAGTTCATAAGCACATCTTAGATTCCTGATGCACCTCTGCACCAGGCCAACCCACACATTCTGCCAACTGCTGACTCAACTGAAAACGTTACCCTTGGTGGCTGAAGTGATGGGATAGACGAGAGGCTGCTATGTCTCTCCTCACTTGCTTTTTTAAGGAACTTACTACTTTAGAACAATCTCTGCCAAAAAGGAGACTTACAGACAGTCAGGGAGTCCCTGGGATACAGTTTCCACCACTTTCAAACGTTGTGGGCAGAGGAATGGAAGAAGCTATGCTGGTTCTCCTCTTGGGGACAGTGAGAAGGAGGGTTCCTATTAATGCCCTGGGTCATCCCCTTCCTCCTGTCTGACCAAGAGGAAGTGGGGGAGAGGGCTACACTAGCAACCCAAAGCAGGGACAAGACCTACAAAGGCCAGGGGTGCTGGGATCCCAGGCTTCAGAAGAAATCCAGGTTCTAAGGAACCACGTTCCAAAGCCCTCACGATTTGTGGCAACACATATCACAGTTGGTGGGTGGCAGATGCGGTCCCAGGACCTAAGGATTAGAAGACAGTTCCCCCTCCAAATCTCTCAAACTCCTAAGTCAGGCTCAAGATGTCCGTTGCCTGAGGGGTTTTGAGGTTGCCCAGGCTTGGTAATGCCCTTCCTACTAAGAGGAGCCCCAAGGAGCCCCACCCCTTCCTCCCCACCTACTTTAGCCACATCTAGGGAAACAACAAAAGGCCCCTCCTTTCTTAAATGAGGACACAGGGTAAAAAGCCTCGGACATTTCCGGGGGTGTGGGGGGGTGTCAGAGGAACACTCACCCGCATGGCCTGGCCTGGAGCAGCCTAGAGCAAGGAGTCTCCTCTTGCTGCTGCTCCGTTAGCAGCTCAAAATAGCACGGGCTGCAGCACCGCCCCTGGTCCCCTCCCTCTCTTCAGGCCCCTCCCAACGCAGCTGCCCAACCCTGGCCGATCCTGTGGAGAGAGCAGAGCCCTGAGGACTGCGGGTACCAGGTATATAGAACAAGAGGGAATTGGCAGGGACGGAGGAGACTCTAGAGTAAGGGCAAGGAATGAGGGGCAGGCAGTGCTGGAGGGTTGGTTAGAGGCAAGGGACAGGGAGGGTGGCACTTTCTTTCTGACACACACTCAGGCTCCTGGACAGCTGAGCTGATACGACCCCTAAAAATAGCAGAGGAATTTGAAACCTGCAGCTCCTGGCCCCACAGGCCGAGGAAGCCAAACACATGCACATTTGCACATTTACATACACACACCCCAGCATGCACAAACACTCAATCACAGCAGCGTTCTTAAGAACACACAAATCATAGGCCTACCACTGCCATCTGAGCACTGCAGCAGAGGCCAAGACTAACGTCACATCCAATACAACACACAGGGCCCACTGCATGCTGTGCCCACAGAGATCAGTCTAAAGCCCACTGTCACCACCTTACTGTAATAAATATGTGGGGACATGCAGAGATAGATTTCTCTGTCTACACCCTTTTCCCACATACACCAGCTAGTGGCTGCGCAGGCACAGGGGAAAGTGGAGTGGGTGAGGCAGGGAAGGTGGGACTTAGCTCTGCAGACAGAGGAAATTGTGGGTGTCTGACAATAAGCAAGGGTTTGGAGTGCAGAGCCAGTGCTCCTCAAGAGAAATCTGGCCTGGTGCTAGTTGGCACCACCCGCTGCCCAGATCAGGGTTGGGATCCCTGAGGGGTGTGGACTGGAATGGGACTTGGTAGCCGGATGGAAAAGACGGGATCTGCAAGGCTCAGGAGCTGTCAGTTCTGCAGGGGAAAAAAAAAAAGCAGAATAGTCATTGCCTCCCTTTTCCTTGCCAGGAAACAAAGAAAAAGGTGGGGTATAAGCAGGAAGCCAGGACAGGGGTACCTCCTAACCAGCCTGGAAGAAACCCAGGCTTGTTGCCCCTGGCCAGTTCTAAAAGCTAGTGAGTGGCAAAGAGTATTTTCTTCAGGAAGACCCTGGAAAGCCCTGCCTCCGAGATCAAGCCCCAGCTCTCCTCCTGCTACCAGACGCTGCAGTTACCTGCTCACACACTATCACACACAAGTTTATTAGGACACGGCACATTTGCCTCTGCTTTCCAGGGAGTGCTACATCCTTCCAAGGAGGTCATTTGGTCTCTCTCGGGTATGTGCAGTGTCACAAGTTTCTGCATTCCCTGGGCCTTCTTAGGACAGTGGTATCAATTCCAACTGCTTACTGAAAGCCTCAAGAAGGGCCTAAAAATACTGATGTTTGGATCCCACCTCTCTCCCTTACAATTTCTGATTTAGTTGGTAGGAGAGGAGGCCTGGACCCTGGGCATTTTATTTATTTTTCTACTGAGCATTTAGAAAGCTCTCCAGGTGATTATTATTTACAGCCAAGGCTGAGAATTGCTTGATTCTAAGGTCTGCATAAGGCCCAGCACAGATGTGCCCACTCTTTATATGAATTCAGTGAGTGAGTGAATGAATGATTATCTGTATCACCATAGGCAGGGACCTACATTTCTATAAGACAATGATTAGTCTATATTGATTCTTAACGTGAAACAAATATGGAATTGTAAAAGACCTTTGGTTATCAGAGTATAGTCTTCAGACTAGCCATATTGGCATCATCTGAGGACTTCAGAAAGGCAAACCTAGGGCCTCATCCCACATCCGCTGAATCAAGAACTCCATGTGGTGGGGCCGGGAAATGGCTCAGTGGAATAAGTGCTTCCCTGGCAAGTGAAAGGGCCTAAATTCGATCCCTGGTTCCACCAAACAAATTAAAAAAACCAGCTCCACGTGGGGCCCAGCATGTGTGGCTTACCCAGGCTTTGAGGTGATTCTGATGCACCTTAAGTCTAAGAACCAAAGTTTGCAAAGAATTCTTCTCAGAATATCATACTAAGGGTGAGATCTTGAGAGCCAGATTCTTTCTCATAAAACAAGCTCTCACCAGTTTCTTCATCTGTAAAATGGGGAAACTAATAGTATCTTTCACACACGACTGGCTCTAGTTAAGGGATAAAAGAATTATTGGACATAAACCTCTGAAAATGTTTGACACATAAAACTTACTTTCAGTAAGTTTCAACTATTACTATCTATTCTAGATAAAGATATGGAAGGGGGCACCTTAGACAACATTTCCACATAATTGATTTCTAGCTAATTTGTCCAAAGGGGCAAAATATTTTCCATTTTAAATAGCTTTCTAAATTCCATTATTATTTACCATCATAAAAGAAATACTGTTTTGTATTCTCTCTCTCTCTCTCTCTCTCTCTCTCTCTCTCTCTCTCTCTTTTCTTTTTGAGACAGGGTCTTGCTATGCAGTTCAGGCTGGCTTTGAATTCAATATGTAACCCAGACTGGTCTCAAACTCAAGGCAATCAATCTGTCTCAATCCCTTAAGTGCTAGGATTATAGATGTGCATTGCCATGCCCAGATATTCCACTTTCTTAAAGATCTCAAAATCAGCTTTCCCTGATGTACCTAATCCATTGCTACACCACCTGTAATCCTATAATGAAAGTCATCTTGTCCCCACTAAGATGACTCCTGACTTTCCAGCCTGGCTACAAAGGGCTTTTGTCCCATCAAGGCTAAAAGACTGTGAGAGTCACTAGCCCCTTCCTACGCACTACGGATGACCCAAAATCTCTGATGTGTCTGTAATGAGGAAGGCTCGGAGCCTTTTATCACTGTATATTTGCTTTTTTCTTCTTTTGTCCCTTATGACATCATCAGCTGTCACTTGCCTGACAGCATGTAGCAAGTCTCAAGCAGTCTTACTTCCTTCTAATATGCTTTTTCAGTCCTTTCTTCCAAGGGCTGAAAAGCAGACAACCAGGCCAAAAAAGAACAAGTGGGTGTCAGCAAACCTGCAGGTTTTCCAATGAGTGAAGGGCCTGGGCTTTCCCACCAAGGACTTAGTGTCTGCTATTGTAGCTGCTAAGAGCCTTCTAGGCCCACTGTTATCCAGCAGTATTTCTGGAGATGACTTCTGAGTGACTGAAGTGTCACTTTAACCTGCAGTCTTGCTCTGAGTGCTAGTAACCACGTGCCCCTCCACACCTCTTCTCTATGTAGATGACTAACTCCTGCCACTTCTGTCTCACATGTCTAGTTACCAAGGGAGATCATCTCAAACCAGTTTCACTTCCCCTAGGGGACAAGGCAAGCTCTTGTCAGAAGCAGAAACCCAGGCCCCACAAGGCCATTCAGTTTCACAGCCAGTTCATCTGCAGCTCAAAGGCGAGTGCTGTTTTGGCGTGGTTCACATCTTCTCTGAGCCCAAGAATGACTCTGGGTCCATGTGGGCAATTTCCAGGCAGCCAGGCCACTCCAGGCCCCTCTGCCTCCTTCCTAGAACAGCCTCTCCTCAGGACTTTGTGTTCTCACTTCTCCTGGCTCTCACTCCCTGGTCCTTTCTCTGGCAGAACTCTCCATATTCTCCGCTTGCACCACCACCAGAACCTTTGCTCCTCTTCTCCCCCATCTCCCCATCCCTGGAAGCAATCTTGAGTCCATCTTCTTTATGAATCCTACATAAGTTCACCCCAAACACAATGCAAACAGCAGGAAGTGGGCAGCTGGATACACTTTGGACTGAATCCCAGCTGGCCACTTCTGTGTTGTCTCTACCTCTCAAGTCTCCACTATTTTTTCTTTAAAATAATATGATGGCCGGGCGTGGTGGCGCATGCCTGTAATCCCAGCACTCGGGAAGCTGAGGCAGGAGGATTGTTGTGAGTTCGAGACCAGCCTGAGCTACAAAGTGAGCTTAAGGCCAGCCTGAACTGCATAGTGAGACCCTGTCTCAAAAAAGACAAAAAAAAATAAAAAAAATAAAAAAATAAAATAAAATAATATGAGGCCTCATTTAAAGGGTTGTTATAAGGATAGAAAGAACAGTATATGTAGGTGTAGGCAAATTGCAGGTAGCAACTAAGTGATTAGTATCATTAAATTATTTAAAAATACAGCATTCATTGTTTATACCTCTCACCTCCTCTCCTCTTTCTTCTGTCTCTCCCTCACTCCCTCTCTCTCTCTTTCTAAAGTGGGTCTTTATTATATTTAATGTGGTGCTCTATTTTATTTTTCTCAGAACTGAAGATTAAAGGCAGGGTCTCTTGCATACTAAGCAGGTACTCTACCACTGAGCTACACCACAGCCCTTTTAATTTTATTTTGAGACATGGTCTCATTAAATTACTTAGACTGGCCTTGATGTGGTACTCTATTATATAAGTGGAGCCAAACATTATATAGGATTTGATTCTAAAGTCAGCATGTAAATAAATAAATAAATAAAGTCAGCATGTAAGTCACATATAGTGTACTTTCAAAAGCTCCTGAAAAATCCCTTAAGTTGCTTACAAAGCATAGCATACATTGTTTTTTTTTTTTTTTTTTTTTTGTCTTTTTGAGACAGGGTCTCACTGTGCAGTTCAAGATGGCCTTAAGCTCACTTTGTAGCTCAGGCTGGTCTTGAACTCACAACAATCCTCCTGCCTCAGCCTCCCAAGTGCTGGGATTACAGGTGTGTGCCACCACGCCCGGCTAGCATACATTGTTTTATACATGCAATAGTCTCTCTTCATCCACCTACTTTCTACTTGCAGTTACCATAAGTCATTCATAATCTGAAAATATCAAGTAGAAAATTACAGAAACAATTTACATTTTAAATTTCACATACTTGTGGGTATCATGGTATGAAATCTTGTACCTTCCTACTCTGTCACACCTAGGAAGTGAGTCATTCCTTTGCAGCATACGCAGCATATCCACACTGCACATGCTTCCCACCCATTACTTAGTAGCTGTCTTGGTTATCAAGTGAGTCTTTCAGTACTGAAGTGTTTGTGTCCAAGTAACCTTTATTCTACTTAAAAGTGGCCCCAAGGCACAAAGGTAGTGATTCTAGCAATTCAGATATGCCAAAGAGAAACCACAAAGTATTTCCTTCAAATAATAAGATGAAAATTAAACATAAGGTATTTTGAAGGGCCGGCCAGACAGCTCTGCGGACTAGAGTGCCTGCATAAGCTGAGAGCAGCAACCAGGGTTTGACCCCCAGTGTGCTGTGCCAGCTCCAGCCCAGGGCACACTGAGATGCTGATTGAGACTGGGCATTGTGATGCGTACCTGTAATGCCAACGCTTGGGAGGCTGAAAACAGGAGGATTACTATGAGTCCGATCTGCGCAGTGAGACTCTGTAGACCCTGTACTAAATACATTAAAAAATATATTTTTTGGAGGGTCACATTTATATAACTTTTATTACCATATATTGATATAATTATTCATTTTATAACTAGTCATTATTAATCTCTTACTGTGTCTAATTTATAAATTAAATTTTATTCTTTTTTTTTTTTTTTTTTTTTTTTTTTTTTT
>PVKA01047210.1:0-14439 GCA_004027165.1 Ctenomys sociabilis | reverse complement strand
TTCAATAAAAAAAAAAGGTAAAAAAATAAAGTAATAATGTAATAATGTAAAACCATAAAATACTTATAAATAAATAAATAAATGTGATATCACATGCGGAAGACTTATAAATTGAAAATGGCAAGATGATTCTAAACAAAAAATTATATCATAATAAAGAACTAAAGACTGAAGTGCTAATACTCCCTAGTTTTAAAATTTTCTGTAAATTTAATGCAATATCAGTGAAAAGTTTCACAATCTCTTTGGCAGAAGGTAAAAAGTAAACCTAAGAGGCTATAGAGAAGTTTAAAAGACCTAGGGTAGCTAACACAATTTAAAAAAACTGTAATAGTTGATGATTTACATTGGCTTGTTTCCAGACTTACTATAAAGCTATAGAAATTGTAGAAGTGCAAGAAGTCGGCTTCTTGTACTATGGACAGCCACTAGGAATATAACAAGGTAGAGAGTATTAATTATTGAAACTGTACTATATAATTCAGCTTTAAAAAATAAGATAAGTATACAGCTGCATTCTCTTAAGTCATTGATTAGAGGCATCTGCTCTAATAGTATTTGTAAGTAGAATATCATGTATGCACCTTGTACGACAACAAACCACTACGAAATCAATATGCAATGTATTAATTATTGAATCTGTCCTGATAATTTGATTTGAAACTGTCTCATTGCTATTTGTTCTTCAATAAAAATATAAAAAGAATTGTAGAAGTGTACCGCTGGCTTAGGTGTAGACAGAAAAATCAATGAAAATGACAGTGGCCAGAAGTAAACAGCACCCCCAGCAACCACTGGCTTGCTACAGAGATGCTGAAGAGATTTAGTGGGAAAAATAAAAGCTGTTCCCCGAATGGCACAGGATCTACTGCATGGCCACACAGAAGGAAGTCACAGGAACGCGCACATCGCACCTTTCACTTACGTGTGTGTTTGTAAGACCAACAGTCACATTCACTTTGAAGCAAATGGTCTATACACATACTGCATCTCGATAAATTTATTTGTTTTCCCTTTGCACTCCTTTCCCAGGTTTCCTCTTCCTTCTCCAAATGGTTTCTTATCATTTGTCCATTATTGTGTTTTTAAAATTATTTATATTTTTTATTTTTCATAGAAGAGAAACTGTGTTATTTAATCTTCTGTGTCTAATCGATTTCACTTAGCATTATCTACCTCGTCTCATACAAATTTGAATTCATGTTTTAGGAGGAGTCACCAGGAATCAAACTCAGGACCTTGGGCTTGCCAAGGAGACTCCATGCCACTGAGCTATAACTTCAGCCCTATTAGTTCGAGCTGAATTACACACACAACCATAAAAGTTAGAACTACTGAGCTTTTAAGGCAAACCAAAGGATTATCCAGTAACCTGGAATAGGCTAAGCCCTTGACTAAAGAGGCAAAGCATTTGTCTAAAAAGGACACAGAAAACAGCAAGTATGGAAGAAAGAAATGCTAAACTGATGTCCATGCAAACTAAAGACTTCAGCTCATCAAAACATGTCACAAAGAAAAGAAATATGCATCACATTGACCGGGAGAAAATTATTGTAATACATGCTCTGATACAGGACTTCTACTGAGAATATAAGACTCCTAATATGTAATTTATTTATTTTTATTTTATGTATTTGGCACAGGATCTCACTATGCAGCTTGGACTCATAGTGATCGTCCTGTTTACAGTCTCTGCAGCACTGAGATTATAGACTAGTCTCCATGGCAGGTCTTCATGGCCAGCTTAATGTGCAAGGGCCGGCATAGCATGTGGTGCCTGGGATTGAATTCAGGTCCCTGTGCTTGCCTACGCATATGCTTAATCTGCTGAGCTATCTTGCCAGCCCTTTGAAGTTTTTCCTAAACTTAAGCATTAAGCTAAGTAAGTCTCAGCAATCTCACCTCTACATACTTACCTGGGAGAAATGACATTTCTGTCACTAAAAATGACTGATATGAAAATGTTGATTGCAGCTTTCTAATAACCAAGAAAGGACCACAGCTTAGCAAAGTATTGTGTTTATAAAACTTAGTAAAAATAATAGTCTACCAATACCCATAAGAACATGGATAGGGGCCAGACACCAATGTGCACTTCTTGCATGGTTTTATGCATAAAAAATCCTAAAATATTCCAAGTCAATCTACTGTAGTACAAATATGCAGGGGGATAACTCTGTGGAGGAGAAGGACTTAACTTTAGTGGGTCATGGAACATGATGTGGTGATGGAAACAGACCATACCAGGAATGGACTGTGGTTAGACAGTCAAAGACCACTGTCAAAACTTGGCAAAGATTCAGGCGATGGTGGTGCATATCAGTGTATGAAAACTTCATCTCAAATTTATTCAAAATCAAGAGAAATTGAAACTTTCTTTGTGACATTTCAAGGATATATAAAATTTTATAAATTTAAAATAATTTCCCTATGTAAGTATTGCTTTGTTTAGTGATTTTTTTTTATCATTTCTAATACTTTCTGAAAAGATTTTGTATTTTTTTTTGGCAGAAATGGGGATTGCACTCTGGCCCCTGTGCTTGCCAGGGAAGTGCGTATTCCACTGACCCATCACCCTGGCCTCTTGTATTCTTAAAGAATAAAAATAAAGTATTTTATTAATTAGGATTCATATTTGGAAAAAAAAGAAATTCTATGTATGTAGGGTTTCATTATAGGATATTTAGCAATACATTACATATATTCAGAAAGGTCAGGAAATTAGGCTTATCTGCCACATAGGAGCAATTCTAAAAGAATTACCCATCGATACCTCAAGAAGCTTCTACAAGTTCCACCTGAGCTTCTATCTGCCACAAGACATCAAAGCAAGGTGTTTTCTCCATCACAATAAAGACATACTACTTTGTATAGATACCTGGAGAGAGGAGAGGGAAAAGGGATGAAAAAGAAATTGAACTGTGTTATGTATATGTACATTCCTTTCACACAAGGAATGAAAAGTTATGTTCTGTATGCATATAGAAAATAAAGAAAATCAAGAAATGGATTTAGGTAGAGAGAGAAAGGAAAATGGATTTAGAAAATGAATTAAAGGCCAGCAAGACAGCTGAGCGAACTAAGCACCTGCTTAGGCAAAAGCAGAGATCAGGTTGGATCCTTGGAATCACATGCCTCACAGGACCCACCCACGGGCACACTGAGCCATCTACTGAGTTGACTGTAATCCCAGTGCTGGGGAGAATGAAAACAGGAGAATCACTATGAGTCTGAGCTCTTTAGTGAAACCCCGCACAAAATGAAAAAAAAAAAAAAAGATGCATCATGTATATGTACATATTCCCCACAAGGAATGTAAACACGTACAACAGACATGCACTTAAAGAAACAACAAAAAAGATTCTATGTGAGGCTGCCTCACACCACTCATTTCCTTCTTCCAAGATTTGGAAGAGGAAATGTGCTAAGTGGAACACTCATCCCTGTGGAATCATCAGTGCAAAACCAAATCAAACAAACAAACCATGGGGAATATAAAGTCTATGATTTCCAAAGGACAAGACAGGGAGGATATGGCCACTACAATATAATCCTAAAGGGAAATGAGAAGAAGAGGTGAGTGAGCTTACACACACACACACACACACACACACACACACACACACACACACACATGTGACCTCACTAAGTTTCTCACAGGACAGAGGCAAAGTCTTGTCAACTATCCAGCTTTGGGCAATGTTCTTTCATAACTTAATGGGACCATGGTCCCATGTTGATATTTTTATAATATATGAGTAAAGTAAATGTCATCACCACCTATAGAACCAAGAAGAAACTCAGCTCTGTAATATATTTTTGAGGTTTTATGTGTCTGAAACTCCCTCTACTCTGCATTTTATGCTTTATTTTTCTTTTCAAATGTGACTGGTTAGGGTTTACTTCTAGTGGGAAGAATGAAGCTTGTAGCCCTAAGATATTTCAGTTTTTATTGGGCTTTCTGCATGGCTAGTTTAGATTTACATTAATCTTTTACACTGGACTGGAAAACACTAGAAGTTAATAAGAGCGATCCCCACTGGTCTAGAATTTTTCTCCTTGCCCTCCTTATAGAGCAGTAATTTTTAATTGCTAATTAGAGTTTATATTCCCATTCATCTAGTAATATAAGGTTGCCAAAATGGCCATTTGGTGATTCTTGCTTTAATGCAAAAGAAGAATACCTTCTCTGGGCATTCAAACCTAAACACGAAGAGCCTTGAGTCCCAGAGACCATAATTACTTTATAAAATTTTGTAAATAGGCTAGCAGTTGTAACAGTGAAATATACCACAACCATTTTTCCCTCTTTATTCCTAACTATGAGAAAATGCTGTTATAAATTGGTTGCTTTTTTGTTGCCTTATTCCTCTGGTTTTGATTTTTTTCTAAACAGTGAAAGAAATTGCAAATGGAAGTGTAATTAAGGAAAATCAATGTCCCTTTTCAAATCCCCTTCTTTACTATAATAGGACAGGCTCTTCACACTAGCATGGGTTACTCTATCAGATTTAGGAATGATCATTGTTGACAAGAGTGAGAAGGACATTAGAGCAAGGGCAAATATAGAGAAGGAAGCTTGTGTCCCACACATGGGAGGTTTTTTATTCTTGCCACTTTCTCCATTCTTTCTCCCCACAGTTGGAGACAAATGATAAATATTTATATGATTATTCACATTTTTTCACTTTTCACTAAACAGTGGGTCATCCACATACTTCTTTCAAAACTCTTATTACCCTACTGCAAACCTGGTTTTTCCTAAAACTTTTCTACCACCAAATAAATTTAGTTACTCCTTCCATGAAGTGATCTGAAGATGTACCTCCTTTCATGAACTACTTTCATGAACAGGGACCATGAGATAAACTGACTGTAGTCTCCCTGTTTTAAATTAAATTTTTATTTGGTACAGGGTCTCACTATGCAGCTTGGACTCATGGAGACCCTCTTTTCTCAGCCTCCCCAGTGCTGGGAATACAGGAATGCTCCACCATGTCCAATTTCAGCGTCCAGCCTCACAAGGGGCCAGCATGACATATGGCACCAAGGATTAAGATGGGTCCTTGCAGTTGCCAGGCAGGCGCTTAGATGGCTGAGGTATCTCCACAGCTCTATAGTTCCATTTTGACTTAACTGTCCTTCAGGGAGGGTCTGAAGTAGACGAAGCTATAGCATTAAGCTTTGCATCTGAATCTCAGAAATTTACACAAAAATTTTTGCAAGTCATTTTTTTCATCTTAGTCAATCAGTGGGACCTTGAGAAGTTTTTGTGAGGGCACAGACGTGAATTGAAAGCAATAGAACAAGTACATGGGGAGTAGGAAAATGGAGGGTGGCCTCTATTTCAAGATTTCCCTTGCTCTTCCATGAATCTGCTCTTCCTTGATATTCTGTTCAGCTGCCACTCTGCCATGATGCCAGGCACAGCTGACTGTCTAGTGTGTTTAATAAAACCCAACCAACTTCTGGCAACTGTCTCAAAGTACACAGTCACTCACTTTACCACTCAAGCTTTTTCATCTTTACAAACCTCCACCAGCAAGGTAAGAACCGGTTCTCAGATCCACAGTGGCTCTCTTTCTGAAGCTTGCAGTAAGCTCCATGGATCATTCTTGTCAGTCATAGATGGGTAGGGCAGCATTGCCTCTAGTACATTTCAGGAGCCAGTGGGGAAATTGTTTAAATTGGAGACTAAAAGCCTCTCACGAACCTGAAAAATTCAGTAAATGGATGTTAAACATCTGCATGAGATGTGTGAGGCTTCTAAAATTGAATGATTACAGAAATTATCCCTTTTTGAGAATTAGTGTGTATGAAGGGCAATAAATTGTATTCCAACTTGAAGACAGTATGCTGTTACGACTTTGACAAAAGGAATCATAGCCCTCTTTTGGATTCACTGGAGTTCTCTGGGTTTTGTCACACAGATAAACTGGAAATACAGGATTTCATATGTCTTTCCTAGGATAAGACTGCCACGTTGTACAGCTCCAGAGAATAGAAGATATGTCACCAAGACTCTTGTGAGTTTCACCATTTTTGTTTCATGCAGCTTGGTGCAAATCACTGCAAACTGTCCTTTTTTGCCTCAGGCAGCTCAATCCCAAAGGGTTTCTTCATTTTCACTGAGTGAAATAAGGAAGCTGTTCAGTGGTGGTCTCTCTGATCTTTATCTGAAGTACGTCTCTTCCCACACAGGACTCTGATCACCTCAGAATGGTTTCCCAGGGTCTCTGAAGACCATGCTCTTGTAGACCTACTGGGGCATAGGAGGAGAATGTACTTCTCGATTGATAGATTCACTACTCAGAGTCAATGTGTTTAAATCTCTATTTTTTACATCACAATGAATTCTGATGTCTTGCTTTCCTTTAGTGCAGTTCATAGTTGAATACTGAACTAACTAATGAGAAATAAACAGCTATAGTCATCAGCAGTTCCTGAGTTGGTAATTTTATGAAGTATTTGCACCAGTAATTTAAGCCCAGTATAAACTCTGTACTCTGAGAGTTTAGAATTCAATTTACTGTAACTCTTCAGACTCTTTTTTGTGGAAAGATGAGCAGAAACCTGTAGTATTTTAGTGGTCAAGCCTCCACCTCTCAAGTTTGACCTTTTAAACCTTTACTCAGCCTCCCAGGTGTGCTGGAAGCTGCCTCCAGATTTAGGCTCAGAGGCAATGGGAGTTGGTGCATGTTTGTTATGAAACAACTCCAAGAATCATGCCCATTGGAGGAGAAAGGTACTTCTGCTGTCAGACGAAGTTCAGCAGGACTCAGAAGTCTAAGACATAAAATTATTCAAATCATTGCAAGTTATCTTGTTCCAATTTTGAGTCATATTCTTTCTCCATCAGTACCTTAACTGTCATCTAACAGGCCCAGCCAGGCTCATAATTTAACCTAGATTGTATTTCAATAATCTCCAAGATTCAACATTGGTCTGATTGTAGGCTTCATCAATAGGGCTTGGAGATAATGCACTATTAGAATGGTTATAAAAGAAATCCCTGATTTCTTAACTGCATCTTCAGTTAAGAATTTAAAACTGTGAATTTGATCTAAGTTCTACAAATTCTTCTACACAGTTAGAATTTACCAGCTTGTTCCAGTTGTTTTAGAGTGTTGCTGTCCAGTGACCACTTGCCAAAGCTCTGCGTTCTGTAGACACTGTGTTGTAAGAAATGACAAATAATTATTTGTCACTGTGTGCAGTGGTTGATCAATGTCACTTTTGCTAATGAAAAGATGTGCTCACTATGGTCAGATTTACTTAGGTCAGCATTAGCATGAGATACCCATTTTCTTACTTTATTCATTAGCGACCTTCTTAGAAAAATACACTTCACTCTCCTGAGCTTATCTTTTTTCTAAGCTTAGTTTTTAATTGGTCTCCTGTTACAAAGAAGATGTAAGTAAGGAATGTTTTCTCATGGAGGGACAGTACTGGAGAGCATGGGGAAGACAGTACAGATGCCTCGAAACTAGAAGAGTGCATTAGGCGAATGTGCATCCATGTCACTGGGCTGTTCTGGCAGAAGCCCAACTGTACCACAGTCCTCTACTTGTGTGTGTGCTGGGTGAGAGACTAACACTTCCATGATTACTGTCCCCATGGAAGCTGGTCACTTCATGTGTCCCTGTCCCTTTACTCTGCTGTCTTCCATTTTCTAAATATCATGTGAATTATACTCGATGAAGAACCCAAATTCCAAGCATAGATTCTTCAGCTTTCCAGTGACCAGGTTTCAGGAAGTTATGTCAGTAATATGCTAGGATATATGTTGAAGAAGACAAATTTGCATGGGAAGGTGCGATAAGGCACACAAAAATCATAGTAATTATTCTGGCTGGAATTACAGATCACAAATCATACTTTTTTTTTTTTAACCAAACTATAAACCTAAAATCTCAATAGTTGATATGTACCTCATGAAATAAAGCAAAAACAAAACTAAGTATACACATTTCAAACACCAAGGTTTTGTATATTAGCAGATATATTCAATGACAGTGATCCCACTCTTCTAGAGCTAAGAAAACATATATCATCATGGAAGTATATTTTCTCTTGGGAGAGTTCCTTTTGATGTATTTGGTTGTCACTGGGTCTCACTGTGCAGGTAAGAACTGTAATGATTCTCCTGTTTTCACCCTCCCCACTGGGATTACAGGTGTGCACCATCATGCCTGGTCTTGGTCGAACCATGGTCCCTGTGCTTGCCTAAGCTTGCCTAAAGCATCTGAGCTATCTTGTTGGCCTCCTTCCTACAGAGTTTAGAGAGATTGATTTGACAAACAACAATACATTCCAAATCATAATTATCACTGCACTAGTTTTTAGACTTACAAAGTTGGATGAGACATGGTAACCTTCCAACTTCCCTGGGAGAATATGTTATTTAGAATCAGAGATAGATAAAAAGTATAATAAAGAATAATTTTGGTGACAAAATTATATATATATGCCTTGTGATGTATACGCATATAGATTTACATCAGATATAGAATGACTTCTACTAAAAGGGAAACATGAGGAACGATGACAAAAATCAGAGTCTGTCAGTTACTTTGAACTTAATCTTTATAATTAGCCCATTTTTAAATGTGGGCCTGGATCGGGGGAGAAAGCATGAGTAATGTACTGAGAAAATACCACATCGTGCTTGCTTGGCAGAAATCCCTTTAGCAACTTGTCACTCCAGTAGTCTCCTCCTAAGACTCTAGCAGGGAGAACCTAAGATCTGTAATTGTCCTAACTGACCTTCAATCAGAGAGGAACACTAAGGTATTCTTGCACAACATGGGCTACTAGACATCTTCGTTAGCAATGTGACAGAAAGGGTGTCAGCCTGGGACCAAGCACATCTCATTCCACTTAAAACACTGACAACTGATCTTTGGAAAATGATTCAATTCTTGTAAGCTTTAGTTTCTTAACAATATTTCTAGCTATTACTCTATTTTGTATCATAATAGTTCTCAGCCATTAATTCCAAGTGGTGTATATCCATAGATGTTTTCTTGAGGTTAAGTAGATGATTTAATAAGGCAATACCTCTAAAGGATCTACCTGCTCAGTTCCTGGCCTCCTTGTGCTCAATAAATACTAGCTGATATTATTGACTTTTATTTGACCTGGCATTCACTGATTAGTTCAAGACATCTAATGTATTCTTTGCTATCTCTCCTTCTTTCTCTATGGAAATTTAATTAACACCAGACAACACTTAGATTAATTAAGAACTCTGATTACTTGAAGAAAATCCTCCAGATAGACAGGTGTATTTTTCGTGCTAGTATTGCTTGAGTTGATAGACGCCTTGTAACTGCTTTAAGTAACACAGGAGTAAATTACATAAGGATAACCAAAAGCTCATGCCACATGTGGCTCAAGCAAAGCTGAAGTAATTCAGCACCAGCATTTAAAAATTATACTGAAAAGTAGTGAATTTAGTAAGAAGAAAAAAATCAAGCAGATAATTGTTAGGCAAAATATTCCAAGTGATAAAATTTCTTTCCATATTTTTAACTACATGAGTTTGCACCCTGTGCAGATGGCTAATGATTAATATATGCAATGCTTATGACCAGCAAAAGACAACTATTTCAATGTTCGTTTGCAAGATTAGACCTAACTGAAATGTACCTTGAATTACAAGAAAGACAGTACAAATAATATGGAAGAAAGTGGAGGGTATGGGGTTTTACTACAGATTAGTGAAGTGGAGTGAAGCTTGGTGACAAAAGATGAATATACGGGAGTCAAAAATCCCAGTTTGCAATTCCAATGCATCCATTTACCACCTGTGAGAACTTGCACTGGCCTCATTTCTCTGTTCTTAACTTTCTCTACCACAATGTGAGGGGAGTAGTGCCTAATAGAACTAAAGGGATTAGACAACATGCAAAGTGCTTAGAATTATGTCTTATGTAAGCTTACAATAAACTTTAATAATTTTTATCCTCCGAAGGACTCATTATTCATCAGGGAAATGCAAGTGAAAAGCTTAGTGAGATATCACTTCTCACCTGTTCAAAGTCTATTATGAAAAAAAGAGCAGGCAGGGAGAGAGAGAGAGGGAGAGAGAGAGAGAGAGAGAGAGAGAGAGAGAGAGAGAGAGAGAGAGAGAGAGAGAGAGAGAGAGAGAGAGAGAGAGAGAGAGAGACAGGGACAGAGGGACAGAGAGAGACAGAGACAAAGACACAGAGCCAAACACACACACACACACACACACAGAGAGAGACAGACAGATAGACAGAGACAGAGAGAGACAGAGAGAGACAGACAGGAGAGAACAAGTATTCACAAGGGCATAGCAAACTGGAACACACTGTTAGTGATGATGTACACTGGTACAACCACTATGGAAAATGGTATGATGCTTCTTCAAAAAACTAAGCATAGAACTAATTTTTGCACCCAGAGATTCCATTTCTGGATATATTCAAAGGGAATGAAATCTGTATCTTGAGATGCCCATATGCCTCTGATCATTGCAGGATTGTTCATTATAATGAAGATATGGTAACACCTAAGTAAGGACTAAGGACACTTAAGGGTGGTACTCAGAGGATCCAACCTTAGGTCCTACTGGTATACGACACTGCTCCAACTCCTCCGGATGGTGTGTGGCTGTCCCTACTGTGTTTTCAAATCCAAATCAGATTTCTCTTTAGTAAGCTGTGTCCTTTCCTATTATCTCCTCAAAACTTATCTGCCCAAGGCTTATCTCAACTCTTAGACTTTTGAAAAGTAGGAATTCTATTTGGACAAAATTAACTTGCAAAAGCAGATAACATACGACTCACTGCTTCCAATTAAAGTAATGGTTAGTAGTGTTTGCTGCAGTCTGTTAGGGAAATGGCTTTGAAGGAAAAAGTTAATTTGAAGCTCTACAAGTGCATACTTGTAACCCCTTTGTCCTGATGAGTGAGATGATAGGGAACAGGAGAAAGAGTCCAGCTTCCTAGTGGCAGCGATGAAAAGCTAGTATGTCCTTCTTCAACACCATATGCTATATGTGTGTTCACTCATTTAAATCTCACCGTGACTACAGAGCAGGCAATGTGAACAGTCCTACTTAAGAATGCGGAAACCAAGGGACACACTAAATGGGCTTACACTGCTAAGTCATCTTTGAAAGCAAAACTCAAAACTTTGGAGCTTGGAAACCTTGTTATTTCACTTCCCTGCTATGATACCTCCCACAAAGTAACTTGCTAAATTCCTACAAAAGCCCTGCATACCGTGGGGATACCATCAGTTCTTAGTAGAGGGAATGTGGCACTGGGCTCCTCAGTAAGGAAATAGAATTGGGACTCCAATTCAGCCTGCCTGAATTTAAGGGTTGTGTTATTTCCACCATAAAAATTTGCTTCTTGATATTCTCACAGTACTGGTTTGCTTCTTCATTTTCTCTTATGTCTATTTTCTTACAATGGAGTTGATTCATATTTTCACCCCAGGTAAGGTAGCACAGGAATATGACTTTTTCTGATTGCGTCTAGTTATGGGTGGGGTCTAACTTCTTAGGATTATTTTCCAGAGTGCCTTCAAGAAAACAAATGCAGCATGTTCTGGCATTGAGACCGCCTGATAGGCAATTTGAAAAGCTAAAGGTGACTTTACTCAGGTAAAGTAATTCTGTCTGCCTTACTCTGAAGTGACAGAATGTTGTGTAATTCCATGTGTCATTAAGGGGCAATTAAAAGCAAGCACAGTAGGTTTCAATTCTCTAACAGTCACTCTGCCAAGTCACACATTTGGATGCCTGTTTCATTTGCTTTAGAGGCAAGGCAATCAGAGCATGGGACTTTCTTATTTCTTTTCATATTTTTCATTGTCTGTCACGTTCCTCTTTGCCATTTAAGGGACCTGTACCCCTGCGACAATCTTTCAGGAAAAAAGAATTTGCCACGGAACAAGGTTGTAAGGTGCTGTGCTGAAAATAGTACCAATAGAATAATTCAGAGAGGCCTTGATTTTCCCATGGTGCCCTCGTCCTAATCCCCCTACTTTAACTCTCCGTCCCTCTTCTGTGTCCACACTTGACTGATTTAGCCTTTCATTATACTGAGGGAAAGGCTTGAACAGAAAAATAGCCCCAAGAGAAAAACACTCAGCCGTGGCAGCATAAACAAGAACGTGTTTCAGGATTTTTTTTTTTTTTTGAGAGTGTATTTGATTATGGAGAAAGAAAAGGAGATCGTGGATTTGAATATCTCCACTTCCCGAATTTATTGGGATCAGCTTTTCAGAGATACTTAGCCTTCAGGAGGGTCTTGTGAGCTGTGTGTTTACCGGCTAGAATTCACAGCTGATGAAATCAGAAGGGCTAAATTACTTGCCGGAGCGCATAATGCTAAAAAGGATCAGAAGCAAGTTTTAGGCATGACTGTAAAAACATCTCTTTTTGGAGGGTATTATTCTGACAGTTTATAACTGTATTTACAAATGTATTTTGAGCAGGACACTGATCCTCCAGTTGCGGGAAAGCCTAAGGTTTGAATGCTGCCCTCTATCGGAAAAAGTTGGAACTTTTCTCTCATCGTTTAGGTTTCTGTTTGGAGAGACCATGATTGGAGAGTACCACTCATGGCTTTTGGACCTATACTTCCTGTTCTTCAGCCAGGGCTAACGAGACATCCCTATATACGGTAAGTTGAAAAAGAGTACATTGATCACAGTGCTACCTGCTTCTTTCTCTTTTGGGCGCTGTTGGCTGGTAGGGAGAACACACTACATCCTGTCCCACAGGTACTTTTTTTTTCAGGATTGTGGAAAATGTCATTACTGGTAATGAAAATTACAGAAAGCCTTGCCAACGCTTGCACCCTCTCCAAGACTAACATAAGAACATGTTTTTACTTCTGATACAATAATTAAGTTTGCCCAAGAAAATGTCTCCCTGTGCAGGCCTCTTAGGGCCAGGGCTAAATGAAGCCTTGAACTCACTCAGAAATGTGATGCTCTTCGTTAACTGAGCCCTGCTGTAGCAGACAGGCTTCCTGACTAGATTAGCTCTGAGCAGTGACATGCTGAGATCAGAGATGTCTGAGGCCTGGAAAGACAGACTAGCACATGCTAGAGGGCTGGGGTGATTTTTTTTTTTTTTTTGAGCAGATCCCTTTATTCATTGAATTAAGAGAATGTAGCTGTATATCTTTTTTGTAAAAGCTAATCTATAGTGCAGTTTCAATAATTAATACTTTTTGCATTGTTATCTTCCTAGTCGTTATCCATAGTACAAGAAGCAGAGAGGATATCCTGTCCAAACACTAGTGCTAATCTTTCTTCTCATAGAATTACATGAAAGTAGCTGCATATTTATCCTAACTGTTCAGTATATACAAACACGGAATGGTCCTTCCTTTGTATCCCTTCTTTTTGTTTAGTCCTGTCAGAGATAGGTATTCTATTGTGATTTAATTATTATAGGTGCTTGAATTCAGCGAAACACTCCAGCACAGTCCAGCAGTCCACAATAGCAGTGGGTTATCCATAGAAGTTGTTGACTGGAGCCACAGGTATTTCTAACTGAAATCTTCCTGAGATGCTGTGTGTGCATATTCCACAAGGGAAGTGTTGGAAAATCAAAGAACAAATCATACGGTCTGTGTGTGTGTGTGTGTGTGTGTGTGTGTGTGTGTGTGTGTGTGTGTGTTCTATAGTTTCAGGCTTATAAATCTCCTATGAGTAAGCTTAGGGTTTCCAGTTGGTCTGTCTGGGAAGCCTGCTTGTGTAGGTTGACCTCTAGATTTGTATCCTTGTACTTTTCCATCTCAACTCTGGCCCTGATACAGGTGATAATATTTAACTATAATCTCTGTGCGTTTGACTCTTGTTTTGCCTGTGTTTCAATTAGCTGCAAACTTAGTGTCTGTCCCCAAGCCCTCAGTGGCCTCAAATCCCATAGGAGAGCCAAATGTATCATATGATAGTTAACAATGTCATCTGTCATTGGCAAGTGCTCACATCTATAGGAAGAAATACCCAGGACCAGCTTCCTGGGTGTTTACAGGCAGACATGCATTTATTTATTTTTATTATTTTATTTATTTGCTACAGGGACTTCATTGCAGCGTGGACTTATAGTGATCCTTCTGTCTTTGCCTACCGTGTGGTGAGATTACAAGCATGAGCCACTATGCCTGGTTTGGGTGGACGGCTTGACGAGGGGCTGGCACAGCCTCAGGTGTCAAGGATTGAACCTTGTTTTTTTTTTTTAAGGATCATTTTTTTTTCCATTTATTTTTATTTTATTAAAATACAAATGTCAATCAGACAGTTTCAAGACACCTTAACCATACAGAGTCGATGAATTAATACATTGCAAACTGTTTTCATAACGTTTTGGTACTGCACAAGGTGCATACATGAAATTATATTTACAGGTTTTTTTATAGCTGAATTATATCAAAGATTCAATAATTA
>PVKA01047209.1:0-14446 GCA_004027165.1 Ctenomys sociabilis | reverse complement strand
AAAAAAAAAAAAAAAAAAAAAAAAAAAAAAAAAAAAAAAAGAGAACCTTTATCATATTGTCTAAATAGCTTAAATCAGACCTCTCAGCTATTTTAGCATCACAAAGAAGCCAGAGGGTGGGGTTCCTCAGGAAAGTCTACCCCAAAACCTAACCCCATCCGTCCTGTGGTTCTAACAGAAAATAGGGACTTTTTCCAACTAATTAAATTTCACTTGACAAAAGTTGTATATGCTTATAGTATACAACATGACAGGGACTGGAGAGATGGCTCAGTGGAATAAGCACTTCCCTGGCAAGCACAAGGGCCTGAGTTCAATCCCTGGTTCTGCAAAAAAAAATCTGTACATGACTGTAGGAGACATTTCCTGGTCCTTGTCTCAGTCCAAGAAACCAGAAACCAATATTTGCAATCCCAAAGTTACGTTACTGGAATCCCATCAAGTTGATTCCAATCTACCACTTTCCATGCAACCCACGGCGAAAATGAGGACACTAAATTATATTTTTAATCATCGGGGAGTCGAGGGGCTCTAAGTCCTGCCATGACATGGCTTTCCAGAACCAAGAGAGCGACCCAGGGCCTCACCCAGTTTTTATTCAGTGGGGGAGTGGCTTGAGGAGGATTGGCTGAGAATTGTGGGAAGTAGGTGACTACTGTGAGCTGAGCTAGGTGGGTGGACTACATTTACCTCTGCCATATGCAGAGAGGATATGCAGAAAGTGATCTGCATTATATAGTGTTTAATGTTTTGGAAGGTCTGGTGCTTCAGCTTTGATGTAGTCTTTCAAGCCCCAGGAAGTCATAGCCTCTGTCTCAGCTGGCAGCGTGGAGCATTATTAGCTCTACTGTCCTGTCTCCACCGGGGTCACGTTAAGGAGCAGCAGGCTTACCAGGGAAACACGCATGCCACCTTCAAAGACATCACCAGCACCTCAGCTAGACCAATACACATTGCTTAAGGCCAATTAAAGGATAAACAGAAGTCCTAGCCAGCTCTGTACATAACAATACGAGGAAATAGGATCATACGCAGTCAAAATGGAGACAGTCACTCTTCTTTCAAGGAGAGCTGCTCAGGTGGTCCCCCACACATGACATCTTAGAATGGCTAACTTTAGCTAATTAACAAGTGTATTAGTTCACATGCTAACTCCTCTGTGGGGAGGTCTTTTAAAATCTACTTAAAGCAATTTTCAAGTACACAGTGTGCTGTAATTAAGCACAGTCCTCAGGCCGCACAACAGACTTCCTGCCTATTGCCCTTCTGGATGACTGACTGGAAGGTGGGGAATACAGTCTGCACAGAGCAAGACACAGGAAATGACACAATACAATACAAAAGGACAAGTCTTTCATCAAAAAAGGGGGAGAAACCCATAGATTAAAAGAAACAAGAAAACTATCAATCAACAAAACATGAAGACATTGTAGCCTGACTCAAACAAATCAATTATAACAATGAAAATTATGAAACCATTAGAGAAATTTGGGTACTGCTTGAATTTTTATTAAACTGGAGAATTCAGGCTTTTTATTAATGTAGTCATGATAATGGTGTTGTGATTGTACAATAAGGTTGCAACATGGAATCACTGATAATATACTAATTCAGTCTACAAAAAACCCTTCAGGCAGCCAAACCTAGTATCTTTTTAAAAGAGCCCTATCGTTAGGAACTGTAAAATGTGTTCGGTGGGGTTGCGTGGCTTCGAGAACCTGCTCTGAAATCGTCCTGTTGGCGGAGGGAGTAGAAGCAGAGAGGAGGGATTTGCTGCCTGGTCGCTATGGCTGGGCCGGGCCAGCGCAGAGATGCTCACTCTTTTCTCTAACTTTCCATACACAGAAAACACGTTTCAAATATGTGTGCCTCGTCTTAAGGTTTTGAATTTTTATACCTTTAAATTGCTGTGCAAAAGACTCAGATTCAATAAGAGACTCCAGAATTACCACCTTCAAGGCATGCGTGCGTGTGTGTATGGGGGGGGGGGGGTGCGCGCGCATGTTCAAGTCCCCTCACACAACTTTCTACCCCTTTCTTGCATGTGGCTATGGGATCTGAGGTGCCAAGAACTAGTACAGCTTGATGTTGAATTCATGTGCACACCAGCGCTATACAGCACAGGTTCTCTCTCTCTCTCTCTCTCTCTCTCTCTGTGCTTCTGTTAACATTTCTAGAAGCTTCTGTTTCAAGGACGCCTTTTCCAGGAGTGCCTTGGGTTTGCTCAGGGACTGGCTGGCAGCTTGCCCTCCACCTCGGCCAGGAGCCCCTGACTCAGGGAAAGTAAACAGGAGAACAGAAGCCTTTTCATTCCTGGGAGACTCAGGACCGGCCAGACCCTTTTGAGAAGCCTTCAACCTGGCACTGCAGCCTGTGGCCATCACCAAGGGGTGACAGTCCCCGGCGATCCAAGACCAGACCCTCCACGCGTAGGCGGGGCTGTGGGTTGGAACCAGCTGTGTAAACAGCGGCAGATCCCAGAGAAACGGAATCAGAATGGCTTGTGCTGAGGTGGGGGGCTGGGAGAGTCTCTCCGGGAACCAGACAGAAAGCAAAATCAATCTGCAGGCACCCCGCCTTTTCTGAGTGGTACATATTTCTCCCAAATCGAGAATAAAGCTGGGATACTGTGCCCCCCCTATGGCTGCAGGTTACCAGGTCAGAAACAAGTCCCGACTCAGGTTGTGGGTAAGAATGCACTCAGACATGGGCAAGAGGTCGCAGCAAGGAAAGTTTTTTCTCCTGCAGAAAGGGAGGCTGCAAGCATAAGGCAGGATAGAGCGGCTCGGTCCAGGGTTCCCTAATGCAGGAGGAGCAGCTGGCCTTTCTAGTGGCTGGGCCAAAGGTTCAGAATCCATTCCAACTGTCGAGTTTCGACGGTGTGCAGGGAAAATGTAAAGGGGACAGGAGAATGAGAACAGAGCCAGTGGCTATCCGTCTGCAACTTTAGCTGGGAGCTGTGTTCTTAATTTTTTAGGCCTTAGTTTGTTCAGGGCAGCTATCTGGGGTGAGCCAGAGGGCTGAGCCCTTCAGGGCTATGGGTTAGTAATAATGATCTCCCCCTCCATCCAGCCTTCAACGGAGCCACCCAGGGCGAGACTAGGCCCTGGGACTCAGGTCACAGATGCATGTGCTGGGCAAAAAAATACAGATGCCCACACTGTCTATAGTTGCTTCGGCCCTAACAGTAGCAGCACCCATGAGCTGCAAAAGAAATCCTGTGGCCCCCAGATCAAGGCCTCAGGTGCTCTGACAGGCTGAACACCACCCCACCTGACTGGGCCCCCACTCTGCTCCAGGGCCCCTAGGGTGGGTGGCAGCCCTGAGACCCGAGACTTGCAGACTCTAGGCCCAGGGCTGTGAAAAGAGCAGCCTCCTGCTGTGGGAAGGAAAAAGACAGCCTGGCAACTGTGGCCCCTGTCTGTAGGGACAGTGGGGAGACCCCCTGCCATGGCACACTGTGGCTGCAGTTGGAGGCCTTTCGCAGCTGACAGCCCCAGCGACCACTGAGCACAAGGTGAACCCCTGTAGGCCGGTGGTGGCAAACCCATGGCATGCATGCTGCAGTGGGCACACAGAGCCAAGGGCACCAGCAGCAGGCTGCACAGGGGCTACACTGGCACTCTGCCATAAATAACTCTGGGCTGAAGTTTGGGCATGTGGGCTCTAGAAGGTGCACCATCATGGCTGCAGACGGTGCCCCCTCCCTTGCCCCTGGCTGGGAGCTTCCCGAATCCAGTGGTTGGCCGAAGCCTCCCAATCGCTGAGGAACCATCCTGGCCCCAGAGCTCCCCGGGGCATTGGCTGAAGTCCCATCACAACACATCCCCTCCTACACGACACATGCCCAGCTGTGCCCACACATGTCACCAAATAGGGTGTTCCTAGCAAGGGCCATCTCCAATTCCTGAGAGCAGGCATGCGACAGAGAGGTCACCACGGTAAAGAAGAACGCTCAACACAGAAAGTACATCCTACAAGTGACCAGGCTAGAAGGGTAGAAAGGGTGGCCTTAGCGACACAAACAGGAGGACAAGGAGCCTCAGCCACCAAGGAGTCTCCTGGCAGACTGAGAAGTAAGATCTGCAAAGGGCCACAGGGTCAGGGCTGGACAGGAAGCCTCTGGTGAGCTGCTAGAGGCAGAGTTCACACTGCCAGGTGACAAAGTCTTGATACAGAACAGAACAGATTGAGGGCAGTAGGCCCAGTTGCACTCTTAGAACCAGCCTGGGAGGGGATGAGAAGGAGCGAGGGGATCTGGACCACTGCAAAGCCCCGGCAAAGGTCTGCGTAGGCAGAGGGGGTGGACGGAGCCTTGGCCTCAGGCAGGCAGAGGGGGCAGGAAAGCCCCCAGGGCTCCCTCTGTGTGACCTGTGTGCACTGAGACCGGGTGTCCCCTTCTGGCCCCTCTCTGAGATGACCAACATGCAGGGCCTGGAACACTGGCTGGCACTGCTGAGTGAAGCTGCACTCACGCGGCTATGGCTCAGGAGTCATCCACCAGCCCCACAGGCAAGGCAGAGGCCGCAGGGATGTCCTTGGACTGAGATGCTGGAGGTCACGGCTCCCTGAGGCTTGGGCTTCACACACACTGCAGTGTGTGAAGCGCAGAAACCTGCCTGCTTCCTCCTCAACTTCTCAGGATCTCTGGCCTTGTCCCGTTGTTATGGCAACTGGTCTCCCCACCAGCCCTGCTGTTTTCTGCAAACCTTTTCAGCTTCTTCCTGCACAGAGCCCACAGCCAGCTGGATGATTTTACTGAGCATCCCCAGGAAACATGATCACCTCTTTGGATTTGCTGGTCAACTATCTGCAGCTTTCCCCTGTGAATCAGCATGATGCTTCCTGGGAACCCCGAGAATATTGCCACTGACCAGAAAATAGCATCGGGGACATCAGTACAACACACAGGTCTTCCTCTCCTCCAGGGGTGCTGGTGTGGGGTGTGGGGTGAGGGAGGAAGCCAGGGCTCAGGGAGCTAGAAGGGGTGACCTCAGGTCAGGTATCTCACTGTCCTGGTCAATACCTCAGTCCATGTTCTTCCTGGGTCAACACCCAGCACCACAACCTACAGAAGGTTGGGCTCATGTTAGCCCACATTCAGCAACTTTGACACAGAAGCAGCCTGGCAGGAGGAACCTGGGGGGAGCTGCTCATGTTCAGGAAGCCGGAGGAACAGAGAATGGGGGGTCAGGGTGGAAGATGTACCCTTCCACTTGTGCCCACAGTGATCAGCCCTGCCCACCAAGCCCCTTGTCCTCAGCAAGCCAGTCACCAGAGGACAAGTCCCCTGGTGCAGGCTCCCACCATGTCCTGTTCCTAAGAGCATGAGGCTTTGGGGACATCCAGGTAGAATCAGAACAACCATCTGCAGAGAAAAGGAGTCAAAGTGGCAGGAAGACTGGCAGGCAAGCTCCATGGGAGCCTGGCAGGGACCAGGTGCTGTGACAGAAGCCAGATGGTCTTCAGGAGCGGCCAGGACCAGGTGGAGAAGGGCCCAGGCACCACTGGCCAACACAGGACCACACAGCTGCCCTCACTAGAGCCCAGCAGAGACATGGTCACAGGGTTGAGGCCTGGAGGGGTCAAGCCCCAGCGACCACTGAGCGCAAGGTGAGCCAAGAAAAGACTCCTGGTGACTGAAAGGAACTAATCTTATTCCTACAGGGCCTAAAAAGTCACAGAGTGACTCTGGTGCGCACTTCAGGTGATTGTACCTAGCAGTAGAGTTCCCTTCATCCACCATGGTTAGAGTAAGAATTTTTTTTTTTTTTTTTTTTTCTTTTTGAGACAGGGCCTCACTATGAAATTCAGGCTGGCCTTACACTCACTTTGTAGCTCAGGCTGGTCTCAAACTCACAACAATCCTCCTGCCTCAGCCTCCCGAGTGCTGAGATTACAGGCCTGCGCTACCACGCCCAGCTTACAGAATTGTTTTATGCAGCACACAATGAAGACAGTGGATGGATATGTCTAAGACAAAAGCTTCCAGGATGAGCTCAGGATGGAGGTCACAGGAAAGACAGAGCCTCGAGTGCACAGCCCGCACATCCACCCAACTACACGCTCTGATTGCTACCCAACAAACCCTTGGTCAGTAGCAGGCACAGGAGCATCAACTGTCTTGCCCAGGCTCACAGAGTTCCCAAGCTAATGGCAGGCAGACCAAAAGAAGTCCAGACACGAAAGGTGTGCTGGCAGAGGAGGAATGACAACCTGCCAGAGACCAGGGCTGTGAGAGCAGGGGGCTTCCTGAACCTTTCCATACTGCATTGTCACCATGTGCATCTCATGATACCTGCAAAACAGTCTTGGTAACCAAAGGCCTGCATTTGGCAAAGGGAATGTGAAGAGAGTGGGTGTTTTCTCATCTTGCAACCAAGCAGGGAGAAAAGAACCCAGAGGACCTGGTGAGGTGGAAGCCCAGAGCATCATCTCTGGGGTGGACATAAAGGGAGGAATGTGTGGGAGAGTCCTTCATTCACGAGACCTCACTCCGAGCCCTGCCACACCCGGGCATGGAATCAGATGCAGGGTACACAAGTGTGCCTGTTCGCTGTCACTGGGACAACGTGCATGCCTAATGCACTGAAAGGAGGGAAGGCTCGATTGGGCTGGTGGCTCCAGGCTGTTGGGTCAGGCTGAGGCCAGGGCTGTCAAGTCACTGCACAGGGCCCAGGCTCTTTCCACCTCTCCCAGCAACACATTCCAGCCGTGACCCTATCATGAATTAAGCCTCTGGCGACATTACAGCCTTTGTCATCCTGTCACTCCCCAGATCTTGAGGGGTACATCTTGGGAGACATTTTGAATCTAAACTATTACAATTGGTGAGTGAGAAGACCCCTTAGCTGGCTCAACAGCCACCCTTAAGTCAGCAAGTACAGTTAAGTATGGTCACAAGTAGTGACAGATAAATAGGAGGTGAAAGTGGGCTTGTCCCCAGGAAGCCCTTCAGGACCAGACTCAGGGTGCCCCTTCATGTGGGGAGAGCCCTGTCTCCTGGGCTGAGCCCCAGCAGATGGCCGTCTTGGTCCCCTGAAATCCTCCAGTAGGGCCTGTACTGACCTGAGCGTGCCCACACGGTGTCTGTCTCCCTCCGTTGTCTACTTGTTGAAGCCAAGAAACATGCCTTTCCCATCCTGGTGCGTGGGGCCTACTGAATGAACAAAAGTGCAAAGGTCTTTCATCTTTAGTGTGTGACAGGAGAAACGAGGACCTAGAATGCTCCTCTCAGTAGCCTGTCCACATGAACCAGTGCCAGCAAGTTAAATTAAATTTAAACATTAAAGCAAATCCAATAAGATGAACTGCAACAGGAATAAATGGAGGTAACTGAAACCACAGCACCAGGGCAGAATCCATTCGCCTCCCAGTCACCGTCCCAGGTGTTAGGCACACACCAGAACAAACACAACATCCCTAACGTCACAGACCTTTGATTCAATTTGCAGGGAAGATGAACAGGTTTTTAACTAATCACAAGCTTAGTGTGAGTCATCAAGGTAGTACAGCAACAAGAACCAGGAGAAGCCCATGCAGGAGACGGGGGTGGGAGGGCTTGTGTGTGAGGCCAGCGAGCGGACACTGCAAGTACAGGGTCCAGCAGGGGGTAGCTAGGATTACAGGAGTGTGCCTCAGGATTACTTTTTGAGTAAAAAAGAACAAGAAACTCTTTCTTTTGAAGAACTGGCAGAAAAACATGCTTCCTACCTGCCCACCTGCAGTGAAAGGCAGAATGCAAAATGCATTCAACAAATGTGCATCCACCCTTGATCTGGATGGGGGAAACAGGAGTGAGATCCAAGGGCAGGTATTTTTAACTGTTCTGGGTACTTGGATGCCTGGATGAAGGGGTAGAATTGGGGGAGAGCCATGGGGGTTCAGAAAGCGTCCCGAGAACTGGGTTAAAAGGATTCAAGGTCAACGAAGAGCCAGCAGCAGGAATCCGGGAAAAGCAGGGGATGAGGGGCAGTGTGGACAGTGGCTGGCTCCTTCCAAGACACCCACGAGCACCAGCCTCACATCACACTCACCTGGGAACAGGAACTACAAGGAGTAGGCCCTTGTGACCGGAGAAAGGTGGCTTCCATCTGACATTGAGGACAGTGGCCAGGGTTCTCAGGAACAAGAGCAACTTGGAAGTGGCCATGGGTGCTGGCTGTGGGAGCCCTTCTATCTTGGACAGGTAAAACCACTGTGGTCACAATCTGGACTTTTCTCAACTCCGCTCTCCCATGTGTTCCCCCATCAGTTCTAGACAGCAGAGAGTGGCATCTGGATTCTGTCACCATCCAGTGCCATCTGACATCCTCACAACCTAGGGCTGCAGTCTCAGGAAAAGCATGGGCTGAGGTAGGTGGGGTGCCCCAGCCCACTTAAGACCTGAGACCCAGACAGTAAGGCCCTCCCGAATGACTGGTCCCATGAGTCCAAACAGCTGCATGGCTCAGCCGGCACATTTTTAGGGAATCAAAACAATGCTGCCCATCAAGAGGCAGGCCAGTGTCAGGCATCCATCTGGGGCTGGAGCTGAACCCCACCTTGAAGGATGCGACATTCAGGGGACCCTCTGCTGGCAAGGCTGTCCCAGGTTGGCCAGGTCCAGAGAAACATCCCATCTGTGCCTCATCCCACCTGCTGCTGGAACCCAACTGGGTCACGGGGTGCAGGTTCAGGAGTCAGGGCAACAGGCAAGGGAGCAATGCACACACATGTCCTGCCAGTCCACGGCAACTCTCATGTGTACATGTATACACACACACACACATGCACGCATGTGCACACATCCTCCCAGTCACCGAGGCAACAGCTCCAGGCTCCACACTTTGTTCTCTCAGGCTGCAGCTTTGAAGCCTTCTGTTCTTGTGGTGCAGCCCTGGCCTTGGGCTCCACGCAGCAGCCCCCCACCCCTAGCTCATCAGGCTAAGGCTGCTGAGTCCCGAGCAGGGCACCCAGCGGCCTGGCCCTAGGTCTGCTCCTCCTCTCTTGACTCACTAAAAGCAATTGCACAAAACAGCCCTTCTGAACTTCATTGTGACTCGGGAAATTTAGAGCTAAACCCAGTTTTGGGACAGCTTTTCCAGCTGATCCTGCAGTTTGTGGGGAGGAGGTTGGAGGGGGCCCCAGTTATTTGGAAAGCTCTGACAAGAGGATCACTTGAGCCCAGGAGTTCGAGGCCATCCTGGGCAATATAGCTAGACCCTGCCTCACCAGAAATAAGAAACCTCAAAAAAGAGGAGGGTCTCGGTCCTGAAGGACAGAGATCTGCTCCTAGGTTAGGGGGGAAGTCTGGCTGCGACCTAGGGGCACAGACTTGGTCTTGTAAAGGCAGTTTCCCTTTCCTCAACCTTCTGATGTATGTCATGCTCCACTTTTTTTTTTTGCACAGTGCTGGGGATTGAACTTAGGACCTTGCACTTGCCAGGCAAACGCTTATTCTACTGAGCTATCTCCCCAGCCCTCCAAATTATTTTCTATCTTAGGTTTCATGATTCAGATCCCAACACAAGAGGTCAACTTTTAAAATCCAAATAATGATCGGCTTTGAGAGCATGCTTGTGCTAAGTGTGGAGGGCTTTGTGTTCTGTCACCAACACCTTCTGACTCTGGTCACCTCCCATGGGGCAGGTTCTGACTGTGGTCACCTCCCACGGGATAGCAGACGGACTGTCAGCTCTGCTTCCCAGAGGGCTCCGGAAGCTCTTCCCTTCCTGCTTCCAGCAGCACTGGTCTGAAAACCCTGGTCCGCAGAGCCCCCACTGCTCCAGGGCCCGGATCAGAAGAAGCCTGGACGCTTAGGCCAAGGAGCGCTGGTGTCCCGCGGGACACAGACCAGGGGCCGCACAGGGGCCTCCCAGGAGAGTGCACTGAGTACCTGGCCACCTGAGTGCAGGTCCACAACGGACCAGCACTGGTCCACCACAGTCCTGGTCCCCCATGGGCCCTGGGCCATCACGTGAGGCAACAGGACCCGAGGTTAGGGTCCAGGACCGGTAGTTTGGACTCCACAGCATGAGCAGGCTCAGGGGCAGTGCGGTCACTGGCACGGCGGCCCCACGTCCATGTCCAGCCTGAGCTGTTTCCATCCCGCTCCACCGCCCGCGGATGCCAGGGATGCTAGAAGCCGCCACTCACCGCTGTCCGGGCCCGCGTCGGTGTCGCTGCCTGTGAGCCAGGTGGACTCGGTGTCACGCGTCCAGCTCTCCAGGTAGCGCGGCTCCAGGGCGTCGGCCCGGCTCCCGCCACAGCCCATCCTCAGCGTCTCAGCCCTTGCTCGGCGACATCGCGACACGACACAGGACAAGGCCGCCTGCGCCACCCCGCGATTGCCACAGCTACCGCCACCGAGCCGGCCCTGCCCCTCTCCCCCTCCCCTCCCTTCCCCAGAGCCCCTCCTCCTGGCGTACTGGAGCTGAGCCTGAGCCCCACCCCCACCCGCTGCTGGGCAGGGATGGGCCTGCAGAAGAGGCTCAACCCCTGGCTCTCTCCCCACTACACACACATCCAGCCACCCACTCACCCACCCTTCCTTCTTTCTGAGGACCAAAGCGCTTGGAAAGGGCCTGCAGGCCTGCGGCCACTTGCTCCAAAAGGGTTGGGACACTCAAATGATTGGGCTAGTTCCTAAGAGGACTGCGGGATGGTCAGCACTTGGGGAGCAGAGGGCTCAGGAGCTGAGCTGTGGGGCCCAAGGGACTAGGACTCCCTTCAGAGAGAGGTCTTGAGGTCTCCAGAGTCCACCTTTTTCTGGGGTCCTGGGTCCTTCAGGTTCAGACCCAGAGCTAGGACTGGGGCTGACTGCGAATCTGCCCCTCTGGAAGAGCCAAGTGCTGGTGTAAAGGAAAGAAAAGTCCCCAAAGCAAAGAGCAAGGTCTGGAAGAATAAATCCTCTGATCAGGAGGCACCTATAACACATGCGACACGCTGAACCTGCCCCTGTGAACACCAGGGACTGTGCACACACCCAGGCACACAGAATGTAGCTGCAATGCTCCATATCTCTAAGTCATGTGTGAATTGTACTGATGACATCTTTGAACTCCTATGTGGACCAAGTCCAAAGCACCGACAGGGACATGGGATTACTCCCCAAAGCTACTGTGCTATTCATGCAACCCACATTTAGTGAGAGCCCACGCATGGCCCTGAGCATTGCACTTCTGCCAAAGAGGGTCTGATTTAGGGCTGATCTGTCAGTTCCTCCCGGGGAGCACCGAACCCAAACCGTGTCCCCACCTCATAGGGCTGAGCCTGAACCCATGCCCCATGCCCAGTACAGCTTTCAGGGTGAGAAGGGCCCCTGGGGTCCCCTCTGCTGTTCCTCAGCCCCGCACAATAAAATGTAGTATCCATAGAGTATTCAGGCAGCCACTGGGCCTTACAATGTGTCCTCCATAGGTGAAAAGAGACCTCCACACACACTATTTTGGGTTGGATTTGGGGTGCCTTGTGAGTTACCTAAGAACCTAGTTGAATTACTGGGTTAATAAGAGCAGCATTATAAATACTTTCACTGTCACATGGCTGCAAGTCTGGAACCCAACAGAGCAGTTTCAACTAGAGAAATCAGCTGAGGAAACACCGTCATATAAAAGATCAATGAAAACAGCAGGGTGCTGTGTGTTTTAGGGAATGTGTTCATCTTCTCTGGGGAACACAGCTAGATGGACCACACCGAGCTAGGTTGGAGGGGTTTGGAGATGCGTGGGGGTAGAAACGAGGCCGTCTGTTATGGGTTAAGCCTGGATGTCCCCCAACAGCCTTATCAATTCATAGGGGGGCTTTTGGAAGGTGACTGGCTTGTAGGACTCAGAGATGGCTGTTGGGAGTCCAGCTGGGCAGGCTGGTCTTAGGGGCATGACCTGAAAAGGTTGCTCTCCCCCTGGTTCCTCCCTCCTGCCCTGCCTCTGCGCTTCCCGCCTGCCTGCCACGCACAGCCTCTCCTCTGGGATACCTCTCTGCCATGCCCCCCGCCTTGGAGCCAGCCACCTCCGGGCTGAAACCTCTACAGACTGTGAACCAAATAAGCTTCTCTTCTTCAACTTTGGGTGCCAGATGCTGGGTCTCAGTGACAAGAAAGTGACTAAGACATCCTCGTTATTCCATAGACTGGGAAACAAAGATGCAAGACAGAAGTGAGGCAGACGCATGAGGGTCAGCTGGTGCCTGGAGGCAACAAAGGGACAAAAAGGTGACTGAAATGGGAGTCTGTGAAGGTAGGCTGGGTGCAGGGAATGGAGGAGTAAGAAGGACCTTGTGAGACCTATGATCCTGGAAGGAACCAGGTTAACAGGCTCAAGAAAGTCATGTTCTACCTACTTTCCTCAGTTACCTGCATAGCACCCTGAAAGGTCAGCCCCCCAAGAAGTCTGTGAGTCCCTTCAGAGTGTCCTGCTGAACATGGTCCCACTCACCCCCATTCCCAAGCTTCCCTAGGAGGAGGCCAAGGGCTCACTGACCTTCAGCAGGGCTGAGCTGAATGCCTTCCTACTGTAGGTGCTCATCAAAGATTTGTTCATGAATGGAGGGATGACAGGGAACACAGGATGTGGCCGGCCCTGCACTTCCCAGCGGGGTGGGGCTGGGCAGACCACTTCACTGCTGTCTGCCCGTCTCCTCCTCCACACAGGGTCATACCTGTGGGCGTGCGGAGGTCCTAGATGAGTGCCTGGCACATGGAAACCATTCAGTGTTGTCACCACACCTCCAGGGCAAGGTGGAGATGATGCCAACTTTCTTCCTGAAAGAGAAGTCCCTGAAGTTATAACTTGTTTCCCCGTAAGACAGTATGGTGAATTTGCTTGGCACTCTGCGGGGCACTGCTAAAGGAAGAGTCACTTCTGTTTTTCTTCTTTCCTTCTGATGTCACTACTGACAACTTTCCTGCAAGGGGATCCCTGTCTGCTGCTCCTATGTCTCTCTGGCACATAGCACAACATTCCGGGTTCTTAATCATGGAGGTATTCCCTCCCGGCCATGCCTCACACCACAGGCTGAGCGAGTTCTGCACACATGGAGGTACAGCAGCTGCTCAGCCCCTGGGGCTTCCCAGTGAGGAACCCTCAGCTGAGAAGCGAGGCAGAACTGCCAGAGCCAGGGCCCAATCATCTCCGAAGAGCTGATGTCTCCACCAAGGCGCTGCACTCTGCTCACCCTTCCTCTGCTCTTTTACTTCTAGGGCTCTGAATTTTCTCCCAAGCCTTTAGAAATAAATTGAGTAAATTTCAATAAGAAAATGTAAGTGTGTCTTAGTCACCTGACTCCCACAACTGAAAGGAGGGGAGGCTTATTCTGGTTCATGGTCGTAATTCCCATTCAGCTGGCTCTAAGGCAGGAGCAGCAAGGTGCAGGAGCCTGGTGGAGAGCTGCTCATGGCTCGGCGGACAGGAAGCAGGAGCCAGGGGAGATGGAGGGAAACGTACCCCTGCAGGCCCTCTGTCCTAACAGCAGGTCAGCTGTGACTCCCCATATATAGTCATCTTCTACATAAACCGAGGGCAGATCAGACCCTCAGATACCTGTATAGGAGACAAGGGAAATGAAGAAAGACAGGGTTAGGGTTAGACCAATTTCAGGATAGATGGGAGATCCAAAGGAGCTTGCCTACCTAGGCTCAGCTACCTCCACATTTGGCTTTTATTCGCTAACAAGAAATGCAGGAGGAGGGGCAACATGCATTTCATGGAACAGCAGCTATAAAAAGTAAGTGGAGGAAGAAAAAAAAGAAAGAAAAAGAAAAGAAAGTGAGTGGAGGGCCGGGGAGATAGCTCAGTAGAATAAGTGTCTGCCTGGCAAGCACAAGATCCTGAGTTCAATGTCTGGTACAGAAAAAAAAAAAAAAAAAATGAGTCAATAAGGATTCAATCCATGAGTAGCCCTATTTTCTCTCAACCCAAATGCCTATGTTCTGATAACTGTCCTCTACAGATTGCCTCAGGAGTGTAGGCCATTAGCGGTCCACCCATAGCCAGGGGCACTTGGCTTTTCCATCCCTCCCTGTTCCTGGAGTAAGGTCAAATTCACCTTGGGACTGGGACGGGGGCCTTAAGTCACATAGTCAAATCCCCTCATAATTCATTACAGCCTGTCCCAATATATACACATGAGGCCTCGGGGGACACCCCAGATCTAAACCCTAACAATAGCAACACTAACTAGACGTGATGAGTTATCATAGTCAGCTCACAGTCTTTGCCATGACTGCACAAATGGGTCACCCCTTTCCACCAACCTTGGAAGCAACAACAAAAAGCTCCTTAAAGAGTAAGTTGAGGAGCCGGGCATGGTGGCGCATGCCTGTCATCCCAGCACTCGGGAGGCTGAGGCAGGAGGATTGTTGTGAGTTCGAGACCAGCCTGAGCTACAAAGTGAGCTTAAGGCCAGCCTGAACTGCATAGTGAGACCCTGTCTCAAAAAAAAAAGACAAAAAAAAAAAAAAAAAAAA
>PVKA01047208.1:0-14446 GCA_004027165.1 Ctenomys sociabilis | reverse complement strand
TTTCTTTCTTTCTTTCTTTCTTCCTTTCTTCCTTCCTTTCTTTCTTTCTTTCTTTCTTTCTTTCTTTCTTTCTTTCTTTCTTTCTTTTTCTTTCTTTCTTCCTTTTTTCTTTCCGTCTTTCTTTGTCTCTCTCTTTGTTGTATTTAGTACAGTGGCTACAGGGTCTCGCTCCACACATCAGACTCGAGTGATCCTACTGTTTTTCACCTTGCCAAGCCCTGGGATACCACAGCCAGTCTCCATTGCTGTGTTAGCAGGCCCCTCTGGTCAAGTCAAGATGGTATGCTAGGATCGTACCCTGGTCTCTGGGTCTGCCTAATAGACACTTTAATCAGCTGAGTATCTGGCCAGCTCGAAAATGTCCTTCTTGATTTAATAACTAATTCATATTTTGAGTCCGTAAAGCAATATGACACCAAGTAAGGGCCCCCTTCACTAATTAATCATCCCCTTGACTCTTGTATGGCAAATCTCTAATTAGATTTCATTAGATTCCTTCAATAGTTTCTTTGAGCAATTTGTTTGCTTTAAAATCAATAATAGATGATTCAGATAGATCTTAGTAAGCTCCAATCATTAGTCTTAACACAAGCAAAATAGAGAGATAATATGCTTCTGTATATATTTATATTCTAACATGTCTTTTGAAAATGTTTATATTTCTAACATGTTTGAAAATTTCAAACAAAATATAGTGTGAAGAATATGAAAAACGATTCAGTATAGGACTGTGTTGGATTGTGTTGTCAAGTTCAAGCACCTAAGTTAGTTGAATAATAATGGAGTGCCCATCTTTGACAGGTGTAGAGCAAGGAAGGGATATAGAATGGAAGAATCATGATGTATGTGTATAGACAGTACAGCTGGGATAGACAACGCTGTGCTTCTACATAATCCCATGAGAGGCAAGATTTGCACCAATGGTGGTTGGACAGGACACTATGTCGGCTTCCAGTACCATGGACAACCACTAGGAAAATATCAAGGTAGAAAGTATTAATTATTGAATCTTTGATGTAACTCAAGTACAAAAAAATAAGATACACAAACAGCTACACTCTCTTAATTTACTGATAAGAAGCATATGGTATAATAAATGTCTGTAAGTATAATATGCATGCACCTTCTACGATACCAAACACTTAGCAGCTAGCATGTGAACTTCACTTACCCAAGGTATATACTTGATGTGAGTATTTAGGAAAATACACTCATGAAAGTGGAGTTTCAAGTCTCGACATGGTGAGGTATGCCTGTAATCCCTGTTCTTGGAACGCTGAAAACAGGAAGATTACTATGGGTCCAGTTTGCTTAGTGAGACCCTGTACCAAATACATTAAAAAAGTGAAGTTTCCTGAACAGGTATGCAAAACTAAGCAAAATAAAAAAGCAAAGGTGCTATGAAAGAGAAGAAAACAGTATTGGTAAAAACTTGATACTTCATTTAACTTTTAATTTTTCTTCTTCTTCTTTTATTTGACTTGGAGAAGTGAGGAGAAAAAGTTAAAGGTACCAACATGTACAGGAGGCTGAACAGAAGGGTATCTTCTCTTCAAGCAAGCTTGATGGAAATGACAAAGGCACTTTAAAAACAAATACACCTAATGATCTTGTGATTTGGGAGTTTCTGTAATGTTGTATGTGTTTTCTGACATTGCTATCACCTTAACCTATTAGTGTTCCCTGGAACACCAAGGCATTGAGTGAGTAAGGCTGACTTTGGGAAAACCCTGTAGAGATGATACCTGGGTTGTCTGCTGTGAAATGGGGAAATGTGAAACATCATTTACAAGTTGGTTGTAAAATGGAAGCGTGAACAAGTGTGCTTGGTGCACACAGGACCAAGAAAGCCACCTCACCTCTTGTCTTGCTACCACTGATAGGAGTTAAATCAGTTTCCTGGTCTCTCACAAATACCCTTATTAGCAAAGACCTTGACTTTGTTTTATTTATACTTCTTGTACTGTCAATAAAACACAAAACTTGTATAATCAAAAAAAAAAGAATATGAAAAACGATTTTTCATTCATCATAGAACTTCAACAATTATTAATACTGTGCTATACTTGGTATAGTTTTACTGTTGAAGCATAATTTTAATATTCTTAACTATTTCAACTTATACAGATGGTTGGATAAAACAAAATATATTTTTCAGTGATATAACATGGTTGGTGACCACAGACGTTAAGACCCACACATGGTTAGCATTTAGAAATCTTGTGTATTTTTCTCAAAGTTATGGTCTACCTGGAACTTAAATTTGTCAATACTCAGCATTTCATGGTGATCACTGCTTACGTTTTTATCTATGAAAGTATACATTATTCAATACTTCAGCTTCACTGTTTTTCATGAGCTTTTTTTTTTATGTCACTTTTCTAGTGACATCATAGATTACATATTGTTTTCTGTCTTGAATGCTAAATCTTACGTTTGAAATATTTATATTATTGTGTGTAATACTTTTGCATTAACTTTCAGGTTGTGTAGCGTGAATATGGTACACTTCAAGTATTAAGAATATTGTGGGTAATTTGATTTGTCCTAGCTTTATAGTATTGTGGATAATGCTGGTTGATAATCTTGCTGGTATGCTGCTGTGTGCATTCACAACTATCTAGAAGTTACTATGGGAAATATGGAAAATTCTCCTACCATGGTTATAAGCATGTCTTTTTCTATATTTTAATTATTTTATTGACAAAGAAGTAGCAATGAGATAGTTTCAAAGCAGGTTAGTAGGACAGTTACAATAATTAATACATTTCATATTGTTGTCTTTGTAGTAGTTATTCCTAGTACAAGATGAAGACATGATATCTTGCTTAAACATTATTAGTTCAAAACCTTCTTCTCATTGAACTAAGAGAAAGTAGGTATATATTCATGCTGTTTTATATATATTTTGTCCACTACAAAGTGGTCCTTCATTTATATCCCCTTTTGCTTACTTTTGTCAGAGATAAGTATTCCATTGCCATTCATAAATTGGAGGCAAATGTCAATATTCTAATAGCTAGTTTTGCGGGGTGCATTAGTCTGGGGTAGAAGTTGTTTTCTTCCAGGACCTGAAATACTTCACTCCAAGCTCTTATTGACTTGATGTTTTGTGTTGAGAAATTTGCTACGGTTCTGATGGGCTTTCCATTATAGATATGTGTTTCTTTTTTTCCTTTAATTTTACTTTATTGAGAAACCAATAGCAATGAGACAGTTTCAAAGCTCATTAATAGGACAGTTTCAATAATTAATACATTGTACATTGTTATCTTCTTAGTGGTTATCCATAATACAAGATTCAGACAGGATATCTATCTAAACAGCATTGCTATAAATTTTTCTTCTCATTGAATTAAGGGAAAGTAGCTATATATCTACCCTAACTATTTTGCATATAAAGATACAGAATGGACCTTCCTTTGTATACCTTTTTTTTTTGTTTGTTTGTTTAGTCCTGTAAGAAATGGGTATTCCATTGGCATCTAAATACTATAGGTGCTTGAATTCAGCAAAACAATCCAATACAGTCCAGCAGTTCACAATACTAGTGGGTTATCCACAGAAGTTGTTGACTTGAGCCTTTCACAGTTCAGCATATTAATACAGCTTTGCTTTATATACCTCATTTTTATACTTTTCTGCTGGATTTTTCTTGTTATTCCCCATTTTTTTTCTAATCCCTTGTTGTGCTCCTAAATTTTCTTGAGGTCTGAATGAGTCTCTGAAGAATAATATACATGTGGTTATAAATGTATTCTTTGACCACTACATCGGTGCTTGTATTACTCCACACTTGCAATTAACAATTTATAAATGCATTTATCTATTTTTTTTATCTGCTTATCAGGCAGCCCTGATTCACTCTTGTTTGCTACCACGATTGACCCATTATGTGTTTCCTGTGTATTTTCTGGAGGTTCTTATTCCTACACATGTTTTTCAAATTAAAAATATAAACATACATTTAAGATATCCAGCATGATGACTTCATGCACAGACATGTGCACAGAGGATCTAAATCCAGTAGAGCATTGAGTCTCTTTCATTTTATTCCCACATACCTATCTCTCTCAACTACAAATAATTTTAATTTTTTTAATTATTGAGTTTATTGCTTTTTCATTGTTTAGTTTTCTCCTTTAAGTTTTTTTTTTTTTTTTTTTTTTTAATTTTGTATTTGGTATAGGGTCTCACTACACAGCTTGGACTCATAGTGACCCTCCTGTCTCACCTTCCCAGCACTGAGATTGCAGGCATGTGCCAACATTACCTGTGTCAGTGGACAGCTTTTCGAGCCCAGGGAGGGGCAGAGTGGCATGCAGTGCTGGGGATTGAACCCAGATGCTTGTACTTGCCAGGCAGGTGTTTAAACTGTTGAGCTATCTCCCTGGCACACCTACAAGGATTTTTATGTTTATTTTCTTCTTTATGAATATTTTTCACTTTGTTTAGTTTTTCCACTTCTGACTTAGTTCATTAAGCACTTTTCTATTCATATAACTCATATTTTAATAATTATAGGTTTTAATAATAAAAATATTTTTAAAGTAAAAATTTCGCTTTGATCTGTTGATTTTAATCTAAATATTCCTTAAAATATATGAATTTAAGTTTAATTTTAAAATGCAGTATATCTAAATATTTATTATTCATATATATTTAAATATCAGTGTATACAAATATGATTTTTATTTTGTTTTGTGGATTCATACATATATTCTCAATTTAAAAGATGATTTTATTAAGAAAATTTATCAGTTTCATCCCTTGTCATTATCTTATGGCTAAACTCTTTCATTTATATTATTTTGAAAAAAAATTATATTGAAACTTTCATGTATAACTTCATTTTCAGGAGATAAGTAATCAGTTTTTCTTATTTTCTAATATGTAATTTTGAGACTTTTTAATAAATTATGTATGTTAACATTGTATATTGTCCTAAGTACTCATAAATAATGAACACATTTGAGATTGGATTGAAAAATTTTCTAAAGGCTTAAAACTTTCACTGTGACTAATTTTCATTGAGTTTCTTATTAGTTTGGAGTGCTTTCCTACATTATTTTTAATTAAATCCTAGATGACCACTACCATTACCACTTTTTATTCCTTTTGTTACTGATTTGAATTGAAGAAAACATTATAGAATGTGTTATATTTTAATTTTCTTTATTTACTTTGGAAGTATATTTCTTTCTAAAATTGGTTTCCTTGGGGCCGGTGATATAGCTCACCTGCCTTGTAAGTGCAAGGTCCTGAGTTTGATACCTGGTACCATCAAAGGAAAAAATAATGGGTTTCTTTCTTATAATTGAATAATTCAGTTTATTTGAGTTAATGTAACAGTAGTAGAACTCACTTTTCATATTATATAATTTTGTAGGTCCCAGGGCTTCTCTCTTCAAGTGTCTTTCTCAAATCTTGCAACTTTCCTAAAGCAATCCAATGTGACTTCTTCACTTTCTGGGGTCTGCTCTGCACCACTGGCTTCACACACACAGCATCACATACTTCATTCTAAGAGGCACACACCCTGGTCTCCCATGCTTTAAAAAAAGCTGGTTGGAAGTCTTCCTGACTCTACAGCCTTTCTCTTCTGCAAGTGCCTACAACTAGCACCACGTGGATGATGCTTGGCCACCATTCAGAGGGTAGTCAGGCTTCCTGCCCCTGGGCTGTGGTGGTTGAGGGGTTGGATTGCTGTATGTTGTCAATCCAACCCTGTAAAACAATTTATGTAGGGCACAGATACTGTGTAAATGGTGCTCTGGGGCTATTTTCTCAAAGCAAAGTCTTTCACCTTGGCAATTTGGAAGCTGTAAAGGTTTGAGTCCTGTTGGTTCTTGTAATGTCCTCAAGTTATCTTGCTGTGGTCCTGTCCCTTTCTAACAACCAAATTTCTCTGCACCATCTTTTCCAGTCTTACTTTACTGGACTTTCTTTCTGATCAATGTCAAATCCCTTTAAGTCATTGTGCTGGGCCCTTTGCTCTTGATTCTCAATGTGGATCTGGATAAATGCCTTCACTCAAGTGTAGCCCTGCCACAGGCTTCATAAGACTGCTCTGAAATTTCTCTCCATTAAATTAGTGAGTTTGACACACTTACTCTAAGTGTCAGGCAAACTTTCTTTTCTTTTCTTTCTTTTTTTTTTTTTTTTTTTTTGGCACGATTGGGGGTTGAACTCATACCCTTGTGCATGCCAGGGAAGCGCTTATTCTACTGAGACATTTCTCCAGACCCAAGGCAAAGTTTCTTGACATGAGCACAATGCAGACCTTTTTGTTCTTGTCAAAGAATAACACATCTGGTCTGGGATCCAACAGTAAATATGGTCCTTGTTCCTAACTAGAACCTGAGTCTGATTCTTTTATTTATTTATTTATTTATTTATTTATTTATTTTTAAAATTTTATTGAAGTACAAATATCAATGAGACAGTTTTAAGACACCTTAACAGGACGGATTCGATAAGTTAAAACATTGCAAACTGTTTTCATAATGTTTTGGTATCATACAAGGTGCATACATGATATTATACTTACAAACATTATTATAACAGATGTCTCTTATCAGTAAATTAAGAGAGTGTAGCTGTCTAATTATCTTATTTTTTGTACCTGAATTACATCAAAGATTCAATAATTAATACTTTCGACCTTGTTATTTTCCTAGTGGTTGTCCATAGTACTAGAAACCGACATAATATCCTGTCCAACCACCATTCATGCAAATCTTGCCTCTCACAGAATTATGGAGACTCACTATTGTTGTGGAATGCTGGACTGTGTTGGATTGTGTCATCGCGCTCAGGCACCTAAATTGGTTGAATGACAATGGAGCGCCCATCTTTGACAGCTGAGTCTGTTCTTTACCAAATGCATTTCCTTCAGCATTCTTATCTAAGTTTTGAGCAGAATTTCCACCAAGTTCTGCTAACTCTTCCTAAGATCCAGTGTCAGAGGCTCCAGAATTATATGTCCCAATAATGTCACAGCAACAATCCCGCTACTATCATACCATAATATGTCTTGGTATCTTTCTCAAGGCTGAGACAAAAGGCCCATTATCCAAAGTTGAAGGAGGAACGGCTTACTTCAGCCCACAATTTGCAGAGGTTTTAGTCTGTAGTCAGCTGGCTTCAAGGTCAGTGGCAATGGCAGAGGAACATGAGGAAGAGAAGCAGTCATGACGGAGCAGGCAGGAGACTGTGCACAGCGGGAGCAACAATTTCAAGCAGGTTGCCTTCCATCTTTCCCTTTCATCCACTCAGGTTACATTTGAGTAGCACCAGCCACACCAAGATTCTGTCTCCAATAAATCCATTCAGCCACACTCACAAAAGCGCTAATTCCAGTCAGTGGACTAATTTAATATCACATATGCTTAATTCCAGTATCACACACTTTAAATCCATTCAATGACATGCATCATTGCCTGAGGCTGTGTGGTGTGTGTGTGTGTGTGTGTGTGTGTGTGTGTGTGTGTGTGTGTGTAATTCTTAACATTTAATGACTTACAGGTTATTACCATCTTCTTATTTTTTTATAGGATCGTTGTTATTTCTAGAATTCTTTTCTTATATTTGCTATAGAATTAATACTTTTCAAATATTTTTTCCTGCTAATTATGACATTTTAACTTAGAACTATACTTTCATGTGTAGTTCATATTCTTTTGTGGTTGGTACTTTACTGTTAACATCTCTAATTTCTCAGATGTGTATATGGTGTGGTTATCTTGCACCATTTGCCTCAACTGTAATTTGAACTACTTTTCTTGCTTTTTTCCCACTTAAACTTTTAAGATAAGGTTAATAGATTATTTTCTTCCTTGTTTCAAAATAGAAGTGTGTGATTATCCAGCTAGCAGGCTATTAGTTCTCCATTTACATAATAATTTGAGTTCTGTGGTCTCCTCATCTGAAAATGTTGGTAACTGTTTCAGATACAGAATGAGTGAATCCTCCAGGAATCTCCTACTTGATCAAATATATCTCACCTCAAGAGAGAGAAAGGGGGGCGAGAGGCAAGCAAATTTTTCTGAATATTCCTAAAATCTGCTTATTTTATTTATATTATGCTTTGATAGAAAATATTATATTTACATTATAAGCTAAGTAAACTTAAGTGCATCTGTCATTTTCTTAGTACATTTTATTCATCAATGTATCGAAATTTCATTATTTGATGTAAATAATATTGAGTAAGAAGTTCACTTTCATTTCATATCCTTAAATATTCATAAGATCTTCTATTCAGTTCAAGAATTGAGAGTAGATAAGAACAAACTAGCACTAATAGTCTAATAATATTTAGACATATGGACAAATAAAATTGAAAAATATCTAATTAGGTTTCTGGTGGCATGCTTATGCTATAACTAGAAAATTTCAGTAACATCTAAATTTTAGTTTATTTATAAAGACACATTACTATATGTATTCTTACTCTATTTTTGACAGTGGAAAATATTTACCACATAATACAAATGAAGAAATCTCAGGTAAACAATTGAAAAATATCTAATGCATTGACAACTTTTTAAAATTGCGTTTAATAATATTTTACTTTCATATTTTCTGACTGAATAATTCTTGTGTTTCTTTGAAGAATATTTTAATCATGAGGTCCTATTTTCAGATAAAAGATACAAATCTTAGGTTGACAATAACTCATAATACATTTTAAGAGGAATTATATGAACTACTAATTACTATCTTGTATGGAAAATAGCATTTTAAAAATGAATTATTTGAAAAAATAATCTATTGACAAAACCATATTAATTTAGAATTTTATACAATCCTGATATTTCTTATTTTTATTAATTTTATTGAGAAACAAATAACAATGAGACAGTTTCAAAACCGATTAGTAGGATGGATAACCCACTACTATTATGGACTACTGGACTTTATTGGATTATTTTGCTGAATTCACACACCTACAATATTTAAATGGCAATGGAATACCCATCTGTGGAAAAACTAAACAAAAAAAAAGGGATACAAATGAAGGACCATTTCGTATCTGTATGTAAAAAAATAGTTAAGATAGATATACAGGTACTTTCTCTTAATTTAATGAGAAGAAAGTTTTGTACTTGATGTTTCTTAAGTAAAGCAGATGCAGTGCCTTTCAATTTAAAAACAATTATTGGGGCCAAGGAGATGTCTTAGTAGAGTAAGTGCTTCTCTGGCAAGCACAAGGGTCTGAGTTCAATCCCCGGTTCTGCCAAAAGAGAAAAAAAAATTCTTGAGTTGATATGTTAATAGTTTATGGTATGTCAATCTTGCACATTAAAATGTTCCATATTCACTGCATTTAAGAATTACATTAACTGTTGATTAACTGAGTTCCATTTTGTAAAATTACAATGCCACACATAATTTGGCAAATTGTATTATAGACAACTTAATGTACAATAGTTTTAACTGGAGGAGAAAAAATTTCCAACAACTTAGTAAATTGATAGTACTGTTCAATATAGAAGAAAATCTCTTTTTGAAAAAGCGCATTTTATTTATTCAGCCAACACTTTGTATTTGTTTTGTTGTGCCTGAACAATATTAACAAACTACTACATATAAAAGCTGCCTTTCTTATGTACTTGGTACAGGGTCTCACTGTGCAGCCCAGACTCCTAACAATCCTGCTATTTTCAACCTCTTCAGAGATGGGATTACAGGCATCCACCATCAAGCTCAGACTAGATGTCCAGCTCAGTTCACCTGGAGTCAGGGCCAGTGCTGCATGTGGTGCCAGAGATTGAACCCCAGTCCCTGCTCTTGCCTAAGCAGAAGCTTGGTCCACCAAACTATCTTGCTGGCCCTTAAAAGAACTTCTTTCGGGTCTTCACCTCAGCTGCTAAAGGGAAAATTGAGGTAGAACATGATTAAAAGTATTGTCAGAAATCACACAAATAACAAATGGCATAAAATACTCTATCCAGGATGCAGTTGCCAAGATGAGCTCTGAAGCTCTAGTCATCCTTTAGCAATTCTCCAGAGCTGACTGCTGATTTCCTAGTCATGGGACTCAGTTCATGCAATTCTTTAACTTCTCTGTGATATAGTTACTTCAAATATAAAAAAAAAATATGGATCTGTAAGATTTCTCGTAAAGATTAAATAAGCTGATAGATATGAATAAATTAGCAGGCATGTGCTTCTATGTATTTTTGTTTGCTAGACTACCATTGAAAAAGAAATAAAATATTTGAGAACAGTGGATTAAATTTAATGAGTAAAACCTTTATGTACTGGAATCAGGAAGTATTTTGAGAATCAAGTATACTATGTAAATTATATCTCACATTCTACTCTATTTTAAATATTTTATATTCCTAAAAGTGACAAGAATAAATCTTAAAATGTGTATTTTAAAGCTCTTCCTTAAGACCTTTGTTCAACTTCTTATTTTTAAGTATGCACATTGATATTGATTTAAATGGGTAACATGCTGTATACAATTAAATCGTCTCCCACCTAATATTGCATGGTGAAATACATAGGAGAGGGTGACTTTACAAGTAGCTGAAAGGCTTTCAGTAGTGCTCTTCTGTGTGGAACAGTTAAAGCTAATGGTCAACAAAATGTAAAGGCTGCTCTGATCTACAGTTATGAAGTAGAAGGTACTCCAAGTTTGGATTAAAAAGACTAAATATTGTGTGTTCATTTTGACAGAACATAATACTAAGATTAAAGTGATACAGAGAAGATTAACATATTCCCTGTGCAAGGGTGACACAAATTCATGAAGATTTGTCTATTTAAAACACACACACACACACACACACACACACACACACACTATAGAAAGGTACTTTTCAATGAAAAATCCTCAATTACTTTAAAAGCTTGGCTGCATCAAGCACTTACCTCTGTACGGCTTTCTCCTTTTACATACTTTCAGTTTCCACAGTGCTGAGGTGATTTAAGGAATTAGTAATGATGGCATTACCTCATATTCATCTCTTTCTCAGCGAGGTTGCATCTGTGTCAAGAACAAGCGTTGTGAGGCTATTGAACTTTCTCTCCTATCTTTGCTATAATCAATACAATGCATTTCCTTGATATCACAAGGAATTATTTTTCTCTTTGGGCTAGATGCGGTATCCTTTTACTCTGAAGATAGGGAAAAGCTCCAAAGAAAGCATAGAGCCATTCTAGGATTGTTTCCTCTTACTAAATAGAATACTGCTGAGTCAAGATAACATTTCTTATTATGTGCAATTAAAGACACAAGCACATGATACAGATGGTGAATATGTTTTGAGAATAGAATTAAAATCTCAATGTAAATTAAGTCAGAATAATCAGAGTATACCAAATATCCTGTCTACTAGCTCTTCTGTTGTAACATTAAGGACACTATTCAGTCATAAGTCAATTTTATGAAAATGTTATCAATCAGCTATTTTGAGCTGTATATAGCCAGAAAACTCCCATTTAATTTTTTTGGTGATATGAGTAGTATATGGAACCAAAGCTAAAACTGATTCTGCTGTACATTTTGTTTATTTATTTATTTATTTATTTTGTCTTTTTGAGACAGGGTCTCACCATGCAGTTCAGGCTGGCCTTAAGCTCACTTTATAGCTGAGGCTGGTCTCGAACTCACAACAATCCTCCTGCCTTAGCCTCCTGAGTGCTAGGATTACAGGCATGCACCACCACGCCCAGCTGAAAGGTTTATTTATTTATTTTTTTTTTTGTCTTCTGCTGTACATTTTGAAATGCTGTGGCTTTGTAATAGTAAAATTCTACTAATGTTGTTAAAACATTTTCTTTTTTAAGGTTCACAGAAAGTGAAATGATGAGAGCCATTTAATAACATATTTTAGAGACTTTTTCAATATTCCATTTGAAATATTTTAATAGAATCTTGCAGTTGCGAGTTATGCTTCATGTAGCAACATTCATAATGGAAATGATAGACATGTTAATTCTGTCCATTACGGCATTTGATGTACTTACCACCGTATAAGAAATGCTTTGTAAAAGACTAACTTTATTAAATCTCTGATAGAAGCTCTCTAGTCCTACTTTTTCTGTCTTTCTAACATGAAAGCATATTACAAACAGAAAAGGATGAAGATTGGTGAAGATATAAAGCGAAGAATGGAAAATCTTATGAGAACCGTGAAGACAGTGAGGGCCAGCTTGTCTAGACTAGGCTCAGCCAGTTCAGCTGGATCCTTTTAAAGTGCCTACCCCTCCAAACTTTTGAGCCAGGTTTTCAAAAGGAAAACTGGTTAGATGTTTCAGTTCTCTGAAGAAACATGGGGAAAAATTATAGATTAGGTTTATAGGAATTGTAAAAGAGTAGACATGGGTAGCCAAAAGCCGCATTTGTGTTCTGGCAGTTGTGTGGTTAACAGTTTGCAGTACTCATCCATAGATCATGTATAAATGCTTAGAAAAATTTGACACTCAGATGGATTTAGATCACGATGAAAGTAACTATAACACTAAAAGGTGAATATTTATTTATGTGAAGCATTTCTGAATGGATGGCAAAGTAAAAATAAGTAGAAAATATAAATCTACAACAATATTAGATTATTTTGTTTCCTCTAAAAGGAACTAATTTTTTAAAATCATTTTAGTGTAATATGGAGATGCTTTTGAAGAGATAGTATTGAAATCACTCCAAGAGTTTTTGTTGGACACTTCTGAATTTAATTCATAAACATGTATGTAGAATTTCCCAGATTATGTGTATTTGCTCATCAAACTTAGGGAAAAGCTTTGTTACTTCAAATTTCATTATTCCTGGCTAGTTATAAAAATGTTTCACTTTGTCAGCACTTTAAACTTAAGAATGGATACTTGTCTAAATAAAATATTTAAAAGGATTACTTGGGTCACCATTTTTTCCCTAGCATGTTAGTATTTGACTTACACATACCTATTTAACTTTATTTATTTATTTTTTTGTGGTAGTACCAAGGATTGAACTCAGCACCCTGCACTTACCAGGGAAGCACTCATTTTACTGAACTATCTTCCCAGGTCCCACATAACTATTTTAATCACTTTCTATTTTTGAAAATTTGTCATGTGTCTTTCTTACTCTCACAATTTCTAGAAGAAATTATTAGTGCTCATTATTTCTAAAATTTTAAAAATAACTTTTGATAATAAAATGGTAGACATGAAAGATTTAATCACTGTTTTGAGAAAGATGTTAAGAACTCTGCCTAAGAGACTATTTTCTTCTGTAATGTCCTTCCATCTTTTTCCTGATTCTTTCCTCTTTAATTTTCTACTCTTCCTCTTTTATTTCACCTTTTACTCCTCTCTTCTTTCTCCCCTCCCTCCTGTCCTTTCTACCTCCATTTTCTTGACTTGTCTCATTTCCAGATTTTGTAGTAAAACTTCGCTGGAAGTCTGGATCTCAGAAGTAGGAATTGCTCGAAAAGCATATTTCTGGAGACTTCTAGTCACTTTGGCAGTTTCAGTATATATCCTGGTACAAGCTTGATTGAGTCTTGTTAGTAGTATGAATGAGTAAATGAGTGGATAAGTAAACTACTATCTATTTTGCCTCTAGGGTGATAAGTAATTAATGAGAAAGAACTAAGGGAATTCACAATTAGTATTGATTACTTCTAAAATTTAGAATTTAACATTCACAGTTAGAAAGTCATGAATACTCAGCCATGCAAACTTGCAGAAATAAAAAAAAAAGTAGTGGTTTTTATTTGCCCCAGGAAACCATATTTTCTGATTGACAGATAAAGTTCCTCAAGGTCAGCATATAATTAATCCTGTGACTTGTTATGGACTATGATTATTAGAAATACTCATTTTGTGGGTGTATCCTTTGATGTAATTAGAGTAAATAGAGTAAGACATCCATGAGAATTGGATAAATCTTGAACAAGGCTGTGATTATTTCTGTTGCCATCCTGTCTCTTACCTCTTGGAATACCTTACTCCAAAATAAACAAATCTCTTTTTAAAGAGAATAAAATAAAGATGTAGCACTACAGCTTTCATCCACCTCACTTATAACCAATGGAATTTTAGCTCTCCTGTTGGGGCATACTGAAGTAGAGATAGATTTAGTGTAGAATTTGCCTCAATTACTAGTAATAAAACAGATTTAGCACGAATGAAAGTCTAATAAAAAATACATTTGCTAGACGCCTGTAGCCCCAGCTACTCAGGAGCCAGAGGCAAGAGAATCACATGCTCAGGGCCAGTCTTAATAATTAAAAGCCATCCTGTCTCAGCCGGGCGTGGTGGCGCATGCCTGTAATCCCAGCACTAGGGAGGCTGAGGCAGGAGGATTGTTGTGAGTTCGAGACCAGCCTGAGCTACAAAGTGAGCTTAAAGCCAGCCTGAACTGCATAGCGAGACCCTGTCTCAAAAAGACAAAAAAAAAAAAAAAAAAAAAAAAAAAAAAAAAAAAAAAAAAAAAAAAAAAAAA